>JAQQSU010015442.1:0-11175 GCA_028627135.1 Pseudochirops cupreus
AACTGGAACTTGAGATACACAGGCACTGTGGTTGGGAGATCCATCCTGCCCTACCGAAAAGTGACATAGGAGAGAATAGACTGGGGGAGAGGGGACACACTGGGATGGCTGTTTTGGGGTGGTGGGTAGGGGAAAGAAGGGGAGAAAATATGTAACTCAAAATCTTGTGGAAATGAATGATGCAAACTAAAATAAAATTTAAAAAAAAGAGTCATCACTTTCTTTTCTTTTTTTTGCTTTTGGGAGGGGATAGTGTAGGGCAATTGGGATTAAGTGACTTGCCCAAGGTCATACGGCTAGTTTTTGTGTTAAGTGTCTGAGGCCAGATTTGAACTTAGGTCCTCCCGACTCCATAGCTGGTGCTCTATTCACTGAGCCACCTAGCCACCCCAAGTCATCACTTTCTACAACAGGAATTGCTCAAATAACCTGAAAATTACTGCTTAGTGACTGCCAAGGTCAAAGTTGGAATGCTGAAAGGACAGAAGAGAGGATACCTCTTTCTCCTACTCCTACTGAAGGAGAGAATGGAACCCAGTTTTATTTGTGTTTATTTGTTGTGTAGATTGAATGAATGTTGTCCCAAATTCTCTTTCCTCTATATTTGGGGGTTTTAGATATGTTAATATAGAGACTTCCTCAGTAAAGAAAAGCAATAGTTCCGTAGAACTCTGCATACCCTTTGATCCACCAATACCATTTCTAGGTCTGGATCCCAAAGAGAGCATTAAAAAGGAAAAAGGACCTACACCTACAAAAATATTTATAGCAGCTCTTTTTGTAATGGCAAAGAGTTGGAATTTGAGGGGATGCTCATCAACTAGGGAATGGCTAAACAAGTTGTGGTATATAAATGTAATGGAACACTATTGTGCTATAAGAAATAAGGAGCCGGCAGATTTCAGAAAAACTTAAATGGAACAACTTACATGAACTGATGCTGAGTGAAGTGAGAAGAACCAGGAGAACATTGTACACAGTAACAGCAACATTGTGGGATGATCAGCTATGATTGACTTAGCTCTTCTCAGCAATACAATGGTCCAAGACAGTGGTTCTCAACCTTCTTAATGCCGCGACCCTTTAATACTCATATGTGGGCGTATCTGCATGTGGGCGGACCCGCCTGGAGACAGAGTAGCATTGTCTCGGTTCCTAAGACCATCAGAAATATGTGTTTTCAGATGGCGTTAGGCGACCCCTGTGACCCCTATGAAAGGGTCGTTCAACCCCCAAAGAGATTGCAACCCACAGGTTGAGAGCCACTGGTCTAAGGCAATTGCAAGGACTCATGATGGAAAATGCTATCCACATCCACAGAAAGAACTATGGAGTCTGAATGCATACCAAAGCATACTATTTTCTCTCTGTCTCTTCCTCTCTATCTCTCTGTCTCTGTCTCTCTCTCTCTTTCTCTCTCTCCCCCTCTTTCTCTTTTCTTTCGTGTGGTTTTTCCCTTTGGTTCTGATTCTTCTTTTACAACATGACTAATGTGGAAATATGTTTAATATGATTGTACAAGTATAAGCTATATCAGATTACACACAGTCTCAGGGCAGGGAGAGGGGATGGAGAGGGAAAAATTTGGAACTCGAAATTTTATAAAAGTGAATGGTAAAACCTAAAAATAAATTTTAAAATAAAAAAGAAGCAATAGCCCCCAATTAATTGGAATCATTTAAAGAAATAATGGAGGGTTGCATGGTGATACATCCCTGGTTATTTGAGACTGGTGGATCTCTTGAGCTGGGGAGTTCTGAGGTGCAGTAGGGCTAAAGCTGATTCATCAGATGTCTGCATTAAGTCAAGTCCCAAAAAGGTGAGCTCTCAGGACAGGTGGCTTAAGGAGATTGCATAAGCAGAGGCAAATCAGGCCAGAAACAGATCAGGTCAAATTCCAATCAGAGTGGAACTGACTGGGAGTAGCCCCTATACTTCCAGCCTGAGTAAAATGGAAAATCCTAATCTTTAAAATAATAATAATAATAATTTTAAAATTATTTTTAAATAATGTGTTTTTTTCAGTTAATGAAATGTTAAAATGTACCTGATTGATTACTGATCATAGTTCTTTTTTTTTAACTTCTTGATCTGGCTAATCACTGGCTAATGATTAGGAAAGGGAAAAACTGGAAAAGTATAATGCAGAAATACTAAGGAAAAAAAATCTCTCTCTTGTTCCCACAATTCGTTGCATACAAGATAAGAAGCAACTAAATTTATGGCCCAAAAGTAACTCAAATACAATTCTTTTTAATGTGGATTTCCAAATTGTGACAGAAATGAGTTTTAACCGTTTTTATATGCTGAGATACCCATGCTACAGCCCCTGTGCAGATTTGCTTCATCTTTCGCTATTTGTTTCAACCCCTCTCAGAGAGTTCTGTGTGTCTGCTACTGTGATAGTGGGAAATTTTCCAAATGACTCTCAAGCTATTCATTCTATACTTTTATCTGATTTCTGACCCTGGGTCTCCAGCAGAGCAAAGTATGGGCACTGAAGGAATGACTGCAAGCTGTCCTTTTTTTCTTCTTCTCAGTATAAATGGAATTCCTTATGCTTTTCTTCTTTCTGAAAACTCTGGTTTGGTTTTCCTGGGAAGGGACCCCTTGGGCAAAATTGAATGCTAAAACAACATGAGATTCTAGTTTTCCTCACTTGATGACTGTATTTCTCCTGTTACCAGACTACTGCTCTGTCTTATTATAGTAAGTTTCGGAATACTAAAGTTCTGTACAATGAAACATAGAATACATAAGAGAGAAAAAGTAAAATAAACTGGCTTTACTAAGGGGACATATTCATAATAAAGAAGCAAAATAAGAGAAGATGGAAATGGGCAGTTAGGGACCTAGTGAATAGTGCAGTGGTCCTGGAATAAGGAGGAGCCGAGTTCAAATTTAGCCTTAACCCCGATTCCAGAGAGAGAGAGAGAAAGAGAGAGAGAGAGAGAGAAAGAGAGAGAGAGAGAGGAGAGATGGGAACAGGCTAAGATCCACAGGTACTCTATGGAAAGGGACACAAAAACTGGTAAAATCTGGTGGATTTCATAGGGTTATTATCCAGATTGAGCAGAATGGGAGGGAAGAGCCTGGACCTGGGGTCTCGGGCTTCACTGGGGCAGGGGGAAGGGAGGGGACAGAGAACAGCGGAGGGAGAGATGAACTCCTAGGGAATTGGCAGCTAATTCCCAAGCAGTGGGAAAAGGGCTTTCATGAATTTTTATTGTTCTTCTAGTTGTTTCAGTCATGTCCAACTCTTTGTGATCCCGTTCGGGATTTTCTTGGCAAAGATACTGGAGTGGTTTGCCATTTCCTTCTCCAGCTCACTTTATAGATGAGGAACTAAAACAATGAGAATCAAGCAATTTGCCCAGGGCACACTAGCTGCCATGGACTAATGTTGGTCTTAATTTTGACAGGAGAGAGGACTCCTTTTAGTAGCGTGGGGAGGCCACTGAATTCCTAGTGTTCTTCTTGTAACAAGAACAGCTGAGTCAGGTCCCGAAGTTTTTCCTGGTCAAAAGGACCTGCAGATTCATGTCTTTCAGAGGAAAAAAAATGGCAAAATCTGTTTTTTTCAAGGTAAAAACTTGGGAAGTCCCTACCACGGGTTGTTGCTCAGTACCCTCTTTCATAACAAGTAGTGGAAAGCATCAAACCAGTTATTAATTATGTTAGAGCTCTAAGCCTCCTCATACCAACTAATTCTCCATGTAACATTCCAACTTGCTGGTAGTAAAACTGGGGAAAGCAAGTGACTAATGTCTCGAATTTGTGCATTTCAGTAACTACTTTTTGGGGGATTGGTTGGTTGGTTTTTGGTTATCCTGCTGGCCTCTATTTGTTCTAATATTCCTCCAGCTCTGAAATCTCACTAATGCCTTCCACCTCATCCTCTGTCCCTGTTCAGCTTACCCATCCCATTCCTATTTTCTTTCCAGTCTGATGTCCTCCTCATCTCCCCTTCTGGCTTCTCTGAAATCCCACCTAAAATTCCTCTTTATGAAAAAAGTTTTTAATAGTCTCTCTTAATACAGCTAGGTGGTGCAGGATGGAGCATTGGGCATGGAATCAAGAAGACCCATCTCCCTGAGTTCAAATCTGGCCTCAGATGCTTACTAGCTGTGTGACCCTGGGCAAGTCACTTAACCCTGTTCGCCTCAGTTCCTCATCTATAAAATGAGCTGGAGAAAGAAATAGCAAACCACTCCAGTGTCTTTGCCAAGAAAACCCCAAATAAGGTCACAAAGAGTCATCCATGACTGAAACAACGCTGCTAGGGCCTCCCCTCTGTGATTATCACCAATTGGTCCCGTCATTATCTTTTTTTTTGTACATAGTTGTTTGCATGTTGTCTCTTCCATTAGATTAGAAGTTCCTTGAGAAATAATCATTCATGTAGGGCCTACTACGTGACAGGCACTGTGCTAAGTCCTTTCCATTTACGTTATCGGATCTTCACAACAACCCTTCAAGGTAGGTGCTATTATTAGCAGATGAGAAAACTGGGCCAAACAGAGGTCTAATTGACTTGCCCAAGATCATACAGCATATAAGTGTCTGAGGCCAGATTTGAACTCAGGTCTCCTGATTCCGGCCCAGCATTCTGTTCACTGTGTTATCAGCTGCCTCTTCTCTTGAGGGGACTGAAGGATCTGTACCTTTCCTTGTACCCCAGTGTTTGCATGATACCTGGTATAATGCCATGCACTAGAAGCGTCCCAAAAGAATGCTACTGTGAACAGCTTTTAAGGTTCTGATTACACAGTATAGTGAACACTCCATTTATTCCATTACAAATCAAGGCAAACATTCACAACTAATCACAATATAATATCCACAACATTACATCTTATCACAGAAAATCACAATATAGTGTTCACAACAGCTTAACATTAGAATGGCCATGGGGCGGCTAGGTGGAGCAGTGAATAGAGCATGGGCCCTGGAGACAGGAGGAGCTGAGTTCAAATCTGGCCTTAGAGACTTGACACACTTACTGGCCATGTGACTTTGGGCAAGTCACTTAACCCCAATTGCCCTCCAAAAAGCCAAAAAACAAAAAACAAAACCAAAAAACATTAGAATGGCCACATAATTTTCACTACAGTGGCCACAATATTTAGAACAAAGAGCAAAAGAATAATCTTCTGGTTTCCCTAAGGGGGAAACCTTCCTCACTTAATCATTCAGTCATTTCACAATACAATAATCAATCTTCCACTTATGGGGCAATTATAGATTAACTTAATCAGTCACTTATCTAGCAATCAGTCATTAAATACAGTCATTAGAAAATTACACAAACCCTCCACCCCTTGGTATCCAGTACACTTCAATCTCATCATGCATCCAAGGGGAGGCCTTTTCTTCATCTTGACTCAGAGTGGTCTCTCAGATTCCCTGGATCCCCTTCCATGGTCCCAGCTCCTGCCTGAATCCACCAAACAGGCACCTGGATTCAGAGGCAGACAGCTCCCAGGTTCTTGTCCAGTCCTCCGGGCAGTTCCTGGTACACACTGAAGTTTACAGGGTCCGGAACATCTCGAAACCTTCACCACTTCTGTTGCTGGGAACTCAAGGATCAACCAAGCCACAAACAAACAAAGGCTTATCCTGGTCTTGCTTCTTCAGTCCTCCAGCAGCTTGGCTGGCCCTAGGACCCAAAAGGAATCTCAGCCTTCCAGATGGCAGCAACTTCAGCTTTCACCATATTCTGGTCTCAAGAAAACTTTAATTTAGTTCTAAGCCAGCTTCCAGATGCTGGGAGAGAAATTCTCTCTCTCTCTCTCTCTCTCTCTCTTTCTCAGCTGGCTTTAGTCTCCACAATTCTTCCTCCACCAGGAGCCGGCCAGGAGGAAAATTCTTGATTCTGATTCTCTGTCCCTGGAACTCTTCTGATACACACACACACACACACACACACTAGCTTCCTGTCTCAGTCAACCCCCTCCTGCCATCAGCAACAGGAGACAGAGCTCACGACCTCTGCCTCTTTCATAGAAGTACTTAGCCCTTAGTTACTAAAGACCAAGTACCTGCTTAATTAATTACTGTTATACCTGGCACATAGTAGGTGCTCAGTAAATGCTTACTGACTTGACCTGAACTGGACCAGACTTTCAAAATTATCTTTGCACAGACAAGTGTTTTTGCATCAGGATATAAAAGATTTTTTTTTAATTGATCCTAGAGAAGTCTATTATTTTGTAGTATGTAGGTGATGCCCTCATAACTAATGTGTGTCAAAGACTGTCCTAGTGTCTTTATTTCTCTACGTTATTTTCTTGTCTGTTTGGTATATAAAGCTTCAAAATCCAAACAGCAACTATGCCAAACTCTAGTCACCTGTACTATATATTATGTCTGAGCCACAAAAGACCTTTGGCACTGAGGGACTATTGATCAATCTCCTTATGCCCAACTAGGAAGGAAAAAACAACCTGGGGGGGTTCACTTGCATTGTTAATTAATTAGTCCCCTCAGATGATGGCTTATTTTGATGTCTCCTTGAATTAATTGCTCCAGAATTCTCCAGACTTCTACCACGCCTTCTGAGGATTGTAAGCTGCCTCAGCCCTCTCCTTTCTACCATCCCTTTCTTTTTCCTCCTTATTCCTACCTCAGGTTGCATCTGAGGGTGAGAGTACGCCATGATCCGCCCCAGGCTTATACAGCAAGACCATCTCTCTTACTGTATCTCACCCATGATACTCCATCTCCTGACTCTTTGCCCTGTAACTGACTGTCCCCGTACCTACAACTCTCTCCCTCCTAACCTCTACCTCTTGGCTTCCTTCCAGATTCAGCTTAAATTCCACCTTCTTCAGGAGAGCTTTCCAGGTCTCCCCCAAGCAGGGCTTTCCCATGGAGATCACTTCCCATTTACACTGTTCTCTTCATCTATAATGATGTCATTAGAGAGAGAGAGAGTTGTTTGCCTATTGGCTTCCAATTAGAATGTGAGCTTCTATTTTGACCTCTCATTGTATCCCGGGTTCCTAGTACAGTGTCTAGGACCCTATAAGAGCTTGATGACATGCTTGCTGACTGATCGAGTGTCCTGGGGTTTGTTACAGTAAGTCATCTAGACTAACCACAATCAGTGCCTTTCTGGTTTTGCGTGGACTACCAGGCATCCACTTTCTATGTTAAGTTCCAGAGTGTGAACTTTGTATTCATTTGTAATGATCAATGTTTGTATCAGACTGCATTAAAGTTGGATGAGGAAAAAAAAAGCTAGATTTTGGACATCTTGTTTGAACTTAATGGGTTCAAAAAATGGATGTTTTCAATGATTTGTGAGCTGTGCCATAACTGTGAACTTGCTGGTACTCACATTAACTTGAGAAACAACTTTTAAGATGGTTGCAAGTGAAACGTTATCAACTACTCCCAACATCCCCCCCACAAATGGAAGATTTGAGATTCAGTCCTCACGGAGAAGGAGAGGCTAAGCCTGGGATTTCTGGTCTTCATTTTCCTCCATATTTATACCTTGGTTCAGTAATTCTTCAGGGAACCGTAATATTGAATCTCTTTTTTTTGTCTTGTTTTTTCTTACTTGCACTAAGATCTTCCTCCATTCCATTCTATGTTCTCTGGCACTCCAGAAGTCACTATAGTCTAATTATGGTCCTAAGGACATTACATGGTAAAAGGTCCTCTAGAAGAGTTTTAGCAGCTTGCTAGCCAAGAGCAGGGTTCTGCAGGATCTTTATCTAGTAGAGTCTATGCCACTTAGGCTGTACTAGTATTTCCTCCAAAAAAAAAGGAAGCTTTTTAAAATTGTTTTTTTCAATGCAGGAGGGGGAGTAGAAAAGAGAAAAGGTAGATTTTTGTCAGGTTTTTTTTTTAACAAAAATGTTTAAAATTAAATTGAAAATAAATAAAAAGCAAGTTGTTCACAAGACATAACTGCTACAAGGGAAAACTCAGACTTGACAAATGTTCCAGCATCATGCAAGTGAACTACTACGTTACTCTGCATATCCTTCTACATTTGGAGAGGCACCTAGAGGGTCACTGCATCTACTTAGACCAGTGTGTTGGTGTAGCACTCACAATCACAATAAAGACTGTGACTATCAGTATTGCATGATGTACAATCGCAATCGCAAAATATACCAAACTCTCCAGATAGAGGATAGAACTGAAGCATTTATTTAGACACCAGAAAACCCAATCCCAAAACCAGTAAGCCAATTCCATCATGGTACCAAAGATATTCAGAAGCTATAATAACACTGAGAGCCACAGCATCCTTTGTCCTTCCCACATACCAATACAAGATCAATATTTACTCACAAACCTCTCTATCTCTTTGCCTGAGCTCCTCTCTCCCCCAGTGTCTGGCTCTGGCTCCCAACTTCCTGTGGGCTCTGATTCCCTTCAGCAAACTCCTCCCACCACAGGCTCCATGTGACTACATTCAGCCTATTAAGGGGCAGAGTTTACTTTCAAAGCAGGGGAAGTCTTCAAACTCCTCCCTAGGTCTATTAAGGGGCAGGGAAGACCTTCAAATTCCCATTCTCATTACATGGGGTCATTCTTTACTTTTTTTTTCTTTCCCTTAACCCCTGGAGCCAATCAGTTGCCAAGATATTGATCTTACCTACACAATATCTCTTATATTGGTATGCTCTTCTCCACTCATAGCCTCGATCCTAGTCCAGGCCCTCATCACCCCTTACCTGTACTAGTTCAATAGCCTAATAGGCTCTTAATTGGTTCTCTGCTCTAATCTCTTCCTTTTCCTCTTCCACACAGCCACCAAACTCATATTCCTAAAACATCATTCTGGCACCTTCCTCAAAAAGCTTTGATCTTTACCTATTTCACCTACCTCTACTAGGGGGAACTGTTACTCAGTTTCTTGTTTCTGTTCAGTAATGAGAATCAGGAATCACAATCATACCTGTGACCCTGTGGTAATGTACTACACCCAAAACCACAGGAAAAATTGTCCACTTTGATTTGCTTAAACTCAGAGACATCCATTCTGAATTGGCATCTTGGGGTCTTTAAGAGCCATTAGGTGCTAATAGTACCTGGAATGGTTTCCACCAAAGGTTTGAAGAGAGATTTCTTTGACCATTTAACAGGTGCCAAATAGGTTGTGGAAATTCTCTAGATTGCTAGTTATAAGACTTAATATAATTTACTAAGGCCTGATCTTTTACATTTGTGGACTTCAGTAGCTCAGTACAAGTTTTATGGTGTTAATCTTTTTTTTTTTTTTGCTTCTTGGAGGGGAGGACAGCAGGGCAATTGGGGTTAAGTGACTTGCCCAAGGCCAAACGGCTAGTAAGTGTTAAGTGTCTGAGGCTGGATTTGAGCTCAGGTTTTCCGGACTGCAGAGCTGATGCTCTATTCATTGCACCACCTAGCCATACCTGGAGTTAATCTTAACAGGTTATATCAGGGCTATAGGAAAAACACCAGATTAGGTCGCCTGTAGCTCATCTGAAAGTTTAGAGAGCTTTTAATATGCACATACTATTTGTTCTTTCTACCTTGCCTGAACCATGTATGTGGTGTGGATAATGTAATTTATATGCTATGGAAAAAAAATTTTTAAAGGTTCCTTGAGGGCCTGACTTGTAAGATTAGCCTTTCTGTTTCTTAATATTATAAGAGAGAGACTTCAAACAGAAAAAAAAAGATTTACAAGTTTCTTTACAACTATTAAAGCAATTTTATATGTAAACTTTGAATACTGCTCCGTTGCTTCAGCCACATCTGACTCTTCATGACTCCCTTTGGAGTTTTCTTGGCAAAGATACTGAAGTGGTTTACCATTTTCTTTCTCTAATGCATTTTACAGATGAGGAAACTGAGGCAAACAGGGTTAAGTGACTTGCCCTGGGTCACAAAGCTAGTAAGTATCTGAGGCTAGATTTGAATTCAGGAAGATGAGTCTTCCTGACTTCAGGTCCAGAACTCTATCCATGTGCCACCTAGGTGCTACATATATAAAATACTAAATCCAATTTGAGAATTAATAGACAATTAATAAAACATAATCAAAGTCTATATATTTTGGGCAATTGAAAAAAATTAAATTTCATCTGTGTGTGTTCAAATGAACCTGAAGGAAATTTAGTACTTTGCTCTACATTTTTTCAGTCTTGTTCTTTATTATCTCCATGATCAAATATTTTAAAATATCATCCAGGGCCATCATGTTTACTTAATCTTTTATATCTTAATACAAAATATTTGGAAGCTAATTACATATTTTCTAGTTTTCAAATGGAAATAACCTCAAGTGGAAATAATCTTGTTGCTTTTCTCAAGTAAAGATTACTACTTCAGGGGGCAGAGCCAAGATGGCAGCGTAGCAGCAGCAACATATCGCAGCTCTCACATAGCCACCCCAAAATACCCATAAAATATGACTCTAAACTAATCCTAGAACTCCAAAACCCACAGAAATACACCTTCTACTAAAGTCAGCTCAGCTACGAGGAACCACATCAGCACTGCGAACCGAAACCAGCCTGGCCTGAAGCCCTCACTGAGCCCCGGGGGTGCCTGGAGGGGAGGAGTGGAGGAGCCTCTCTGGTGAGCGGATTAGCGGCAGCTGCAAGCAGCGTTCAGAACTAGGTCATTGGAGTTTGCGAAATCAGGGAAGAAAAGCAGTCCGGCCAAAAGGCCTCGAGGGCAGGAAAGCAAAAGGCAGAGGTTTTGCACCTGCCTCCGCATTGCAGCTTCCGTGCCCGCAGCCTGCAGACAGCAGGGGGACTAAATGATCATTCAGAGGCCAAGAGCTCTCGAGTTGAGCTGCCTGGATCTGGATCGCGGTCTTGGGCCTCGGTCCTGGAGTCTTCATTATCCAGTGAGCCAGAAGTAAGTAGGAAAGAGACCCAGCACCTTCCTGAGAGCTACAGCAGCCGGGAGGACCCCAGCAATTTGGGACAGAGCTTTCCCTTCTGGAAGCAGAGCCCCACAGAGATTTAAAAAAAAAATCACGGACTGAACAACCATGAGTAAGAATAAGCATAAGAAGCAGGGTAAGAACAGCAACCAAACCCTTCCTTCTTTGGGGAAAAGAAAGATCATGGCAAAGAGAGGGAGGAGGAGAGCGCAGCCAGAGCACCCCCACCAGGGGCTTCCAATAAACATGAAGAATGCCTTAAAGCTAGAGATGAGCTGAAGAAGGATTTTCAA
>JAQQSU010015443.1:0-11174 GCA_028627135.1 Pseudochirops cupreus
GAGGAATCAAACTGTCAAATAATCATCTCTTATTTTTGAATACCTAGTGAACCTTATATCCTTTCCTCAACCTATTGGAACCTAGTCAGGAATAATTCTTGAGGACCTAGAATAGTGAACATCAAATGCTTAGATTATTTTAATGGTAAAATAAGACCTTAAAATGAGGCTTTATTCCTTTTTTTTCTTTTCTGTTCAACCTAACATGTAAATTCCCATACAGTTCTATACTCATGGTTCATCCAGGCGCCCTATTCTGTCTCTGACAATGATACCAAAAGATGTGTCCTGGAAAGATATGTGGTTATCTTTCTTAATATCAAATCAAGTCAGTAAGCATTCTTAAATGCCTACTATGTGCCAGGCATTGTGTGGTCAGTGCTGGATATAGACAGACAGAAACACTCCCTGCCATCTAGGAGCACACAATTTACTGAGGAAGACAACACACAAACAAGTGCATATGTGCAAGATATATACAGAGTAAACAGGAGATGATCTGAGAGGAAAGGAACTAAGTTTAAGGAGGAAAAGGCTTTTTGTAGAGGATGGGACTTTGTCTGAGGTGTGAAGGAAGCCAGAGAAACTGGGAAGTAGAGATGAGGAAGGAGAGAATTCCAAGCATGGTGGACAGTCAGTGAAAATTTCCAGAGACAGGAGATGGAGTCATTTTGGCAGCAAATAGCAAGGAAAGCAATGTCACTGTATTGTAGACTATGTGGAGGGGGAAGTAAGGTGTGAGAAGACTGGAAATGTAGGGCTTAAACAGAGGATTTTATATTTGGTCCTAGATATAATTTTGAGCCATGGAGTTTATTGAATAGGGAAGTAACATGGTCACACCTGTGCATTAAGAAGATAACTTTGACACTTTAGTGGAGAATGGCCTGGAATAGGAAGAGACTTGAGGCAGGAGATCAACCAACAGGCTATTGACATGGCCAGCTTGAGGTAATGAGGACCTGCCCCAGGATGTTGACAGTATCAGAGGTGAAAAAGGAGTGAATGCAAGACTTGACAACATATTGATGTTTGACACAACAAGAAGTGAGGAGTCAAGGATGACACCAAGTTGCCGGGAAGATGGTGGTACCTTCAGCAATAATGGAGAAATTTGGAAGAGGGGAGGGTTTGGGGGGTAATGATAATGAATTCGGTTGTGGACATATTAAGTTTAAGATGTCTTTGAGATATGTAGTTCAAGATGTCTATTAGGCAGTTAGATTTGTGAGACTGGTGATTAGGACAGAGTTTGGGCCAGCTAAATAGATCTGAGAATCATCTGCATAGAGATTATAATTGAATCCTTGGAAGCTGTTGAGATATGAAAGGAGAAGAACACCAAGGACAGAGCCTTGGGGGACATGCTTGGTAGGTGGGCATAGCCTTGATGAAGATCTAGCAGAGAAGACAGAGGTTGGAGGAGAACCAGGAGAAAGTAGTATCATAAAAACCAAGAAAGAAAAGAGTTTACAGGAGAAGAGGATGATAAAAAAAATGCAAAGGCTATAGAGAGTTCAAGAAGGATGAGAACTGAGAAAAGACCACTAGATTTGGAGTTTCAGAGATCATTGGTATCTTTAGAGAAGGCATTTTCATTTGATTGCTGAGGTTGAAAGCCAGACTATGGAGACTTTAGAAGAGAGTGAGAGAAAAGAAAGGGGAGACTTGGATTGTAGTGACCTTGGCAAGGAGTTTAGTCATGAAATGAGGGAGAGAGATAGAATTATGGATAGGGGGAATGTATGAGTCAGTGGAGGGTTTGTTGTTTTGTTTTTTTAGGTTGGGGAGACAGAGATATTTATAGGCAATAGGGAAGTGACTGATAGATTGGAAGAAACTGAAAATTAAAGAGTAGGGATGGTAGAGGGAGAAATGTGCTAGACGAGAAAGAATAGAATGAGGTTATTTGTAAGGAGAAAGGCCACCTCTTCATGTCAAATAGGGTGAAGGAGGAGATAATGGTGAAAGGCATTTTAATGCTATGAGAGTAGTAGGAGGGGAGAAGAGGGCGCTCTCAGCAAATGACCTCAATTTTTTTTTCCTAATAAAATATGAGTCAAGGTTCTCAGCTGAGAGAATGGGTGAGGGGCAGGTGTGGGGAGGTTTGAGGAGGTTTGTAGGATGAAAAAGTTTAGAAAAGCCATTGTGGTGAAATAGTGAATCTATTTGGGAGGCATAGAAGGTTTGCCTTGCCATAGTGAGGGCCCAGTTGAGATTATGTAAAAAAAATTTGTAGTGGATCCAGTCTGCAATTAACCTTCCAAATTATGCATAACTCTCATACTGGGGAAGTCAGAACATATACTCAAATCAATATAATAGACAGAATGTGACAAATATCTTAAGATCTACCAAGTGCTATGGGAATTCAGAAGGGGAATACTGAACTGAATGTACTGTTTACAGTGTGAACCAGTACTTGCTTTTAATTGTCATAAACTTGACTCAGACTTGAGAGAAGTATACTTTGGCTAGTGTTGTAGGACTTGGTGAATGCCTACACTTATACTATTAGTGATTTTTTAGGTTTTGTCTTTAGAAGCTGAAGAATCTTAATCTTTTTAGTTCATCTTATAAAATAGCACCTGTTCCTCTTCCCTTTGATAATTTTTGTTACCCTTTTCTCTAGATCTTACCCATTTCAGTAGATTTCTTTAAATACAACAAATTGAACTGTATACAGTATTTTACATCCACATAAATCATGATTTTGTACAAAAGTAGAAGATTTCTTGTTTTGTTTTCAGTGACTTTCTGCATGACATCTAGAATTTTCTGATTTTTTGGTGAAACAGCAGCATAGGGGAGCTAGCTGGCCCAGTGGATGGAGTGCTGTGCCTGGAGTCAGGGAGACCTGAGTTCAAATCCAGCCTCAGACACTTATGAGCTATGTGACCCTGGGGAAGTAACTTAACCCTGTTTGCCTTAGTTTCCTCATCTGTAAAAAAAAAAAAGAGCTAGAAAAGGAAATGGCAAACCACTCTAGCATATTTGCCAAGAAAACCCCAAATGGGGTCACAAAGAGTCAGACATGACTGAAATGACTCAACAATGACAACAAAAGCACAGGGGACTTATTTAGAAAGATTTCCACATCCCTTTCATGCCTTGTAATTCTTAGCTAAGGGCCCTCAATTTTAAAATAATAGCTTAACATTTTTATTATACTTGCATTTTATAGAATCCCACAGTTTCAGAGTTGCAAGGGACCACCAAGGCCATCTGGTTTAACTTATACCTGAGCAAAAATCCCTTTTACAACATTCATGATAACTAGTCATCAAATCTTTTCTTGAAGTCACAGAAGACCAATTCCCTTGCAGGATAGCCCATTCTACTTTTTGGAGAGCTATAACAGATTGAATTTTGCCTTAAGTCAAGTCTAAATTGACTTCATTCCAGTTTCCATCTGTTGTTCCTAATTCTGCCCTTTATCTTGCACTTGCCCGCATTAAAACTTATCTGCTACTTTTTTCCTCAGTTATACCACTGCATAAAATCTTCTTCAATTTGTCCTAATCTACTTTTTATTTTACTATGTGGGGGAAAAACCGACCTTGGTGTCATTTAATTCCATTCAACAAATGTTTATTAAATATCAAAGATGAAAGATGAAAGACAGTGTAGCATGGGGGAGAAAGGGACTCAGAATGACCCAGATTCAAGTCTTGCCCTTTACATATACATGTGACCATGTGAACCTGTTCAAGTCTCTTAACTTTTTAGTGCAACCCTCTAAAACTGTAAGTTATGGAGGAGTTTTTGATAAGTATCTGGGGTGCTTGTTTACATCCTAGAAGTTCCCCATAATAATGAAGCCACTAGTCCAGATCAAAAATGTGTAAGATACTGTGCTAGGCACTGGAAATAATATTAAGATAAAAATTGAACAAGTTCTGCTCTGATTGGAGCTTATAGTCTTCCTGAAGGATAGCACATGTACACAAGTAAGTAAATACAAGATCTCTTGAAAGAGAGCGAGCACTGACTATTATGGTGAATTAGGGAAACCTTTGAATAGGAGGCAGCACCTAAAGCAAGACATGAAGAATATATGAGGATTCTGAGAGGTAGAACTGAGAAGAAAGTCCATTCTAGGCTTGCATACAAGTATGAAGGAAGTGTTAGAATTGAATTCAAGGAATACTTTGTAATCTAGTGTGGCTAGAACAAAGAGTACATGAAGGCAAGTAATGGGAAATGAAGCTGGAAAGTCAGGTTGGATACAGTTTTGAAGGGCCTTATATGCCAGACTGAAGAGTATGTGTTTTATCCAAGAGAAAATAAGGAACTCCTAAAGTGCGCTCTGGATAGGTCAGGGACTGAAGCCCACTGCTCTTTTATTCCCCACACTTTTTGGCTACTTCATTACACAGAGGAGGAGAAGAAGAAATGGACTATTTTATTATTTTAAAATAGCTTTCATAAAGGCCTGAGTTAGGAAGGTTGAAATTGTTAGGAAAGAGGGTCCTTGGCATTCTGGAGATGTCACCATTGTTATACGTAGTCAGGTGTTCACCATTTAAGGCTAGTGCAAGAAGAGTAGGATTGGTTATGTATTAGATAGAGATTTATCAAACTTCAGAAAAAGTTTAATTGCAGAGAATGACACTTCAGTAAAAACATTAGCCATTATAATATCTCCTTGTTTGGCAATGAAAAAAACAACCTTAAGAGGCTGTGATTAGCTGTGTAAAATTTTAGAAGATTGTTGCTTACTTTTTAGCTACCAACAGGAAATACTTAGGTAGATAGGATAGGTTTCACAGAATTTACAGAAAAAGAAGAACCTAAGATAAATAGAAGATTCATAATTAGAGACAGGAATAGGCAGTGGACAAGAGTCTTGTTGATAAATCAACAAGTATTCATTATACATTTACTATGTACCAGGAACTGAGCTAGGTAGGTGCTAGACACAGACGAAAATGAAACAATCATTACCCTCAAGGAGCTTATATCCTGTTGAGGGAAACCACGTGTGCACATATAAATATATATAAAATATATATTTCTGGAGGGAGATGCTAGCAGCATTGTTTATTAGGAGGCCTTATTATATTAGATGGTGCTTTGAGGCAAGCTAGGGATTCTACGAGGTGAAAGTGAGGAGGCAGTGCAGTCCTGGCATGGGACAGAGCAACAGAGATGGAAGATGGAGCATCATAAGTAGGGAAGAGCAAGAAAGAAAATTTAGCTGAACTGAAGAGTGTATAATGTACAACAGAGCTGAAATGATAGGTTGAAACCAGGTAGTGAAGGGTCTAGAAGAATTTGTATTTGGTCCTTTTGATAAGGGAACTTATTGAGCAAGGGATTACCATGACCAGACCTGTGCTTGAAGAATTGTACCAGCAGCCATGTGGTGGATGGGTTGGTGAGTGGTGAGACATGAGGCAAGGAGGCCAAACAGGAGGGTATTTCAGTAGTCCAGCTGTGATGAGGGTCTTAACTAGAGTGGTTGTTATATGAATAGAGGGACTGAATATGGGAAATATAAAGAGGCATAATTGACAAGACTTGGCAATTGATTGTGGAGTAAGGCAGAATGGGGAGTTAAGGATGATTCTGAGGTCTCAAACCTAGGTGACTAGAAGGATACTGGTTCCTCGAATAGACATAGGGATGTTTGGAAAAGAACTAGTTTTGGGGAAAACATAGAGTTATTTTTTACACATGTTGAGTTTAGAATGCCTGTAGGACAGAAAAATGGCTAATAGGAAGTTGCTGATATTAATCTGGAGCTCCAAAGAGATACCAAGGCTCTACTGGGTTGGGGAGCCATCTTCATTGAAAGGGTCAGCATGGAGAGAAGAGACCTCAGGATAGAGTCTTGTGCTATGTACCAGCAGCCAGGTGGCAGAATAGATGATGATTCAGCAGAGGAGACTGAGGAAGGATGATCAAACGAGTAAGAGGAGAATCAAGAGTAGTGAGAAAAAAACCTAGCAGATTAGGAAACTTGTGGTCTCAAGGCCACATGTGGCCTTCTAGGTCCTTGGGTGCAGCCTTTTAACTGAGTCCAAGTTTTCCAAACAAATCCTTTTATTGAGGGGATTTGTGCTGTGAAGTTTGGATTCAGTCAAAGGGTTTCACTTGAGGCCCTAGAGAACCACATGTAGCCTTGATAGAGAGTATCTAACAAGAAAGTGTGATTAAAATCTTGATTTGCAGAGTGTTTAAGAAGCATAGGATGAGTATTGAGAAGCTATTGAATTTAAGAGATGGATGACTTTGGAGAGAGCAATTTGTGGGAACATTTGAATGATGAGATCACAATCCAGAATGTAAGGGTAAATTAAGAAGTATATGAGGGGAGAATAAGTAGAGACCATAAGTGTAGACAGATCATATGACTTAGAATCCTACATATAGAGATGGAAAGGACTTCAGAGGCCCTCTAGTCCAACTCTCTCCATTTTATAGATGAGGAATTTGAGGACCAGGAAAGATAAGTGACTTGCCCAGGGTCATAGAAGTTAGTAAGCATCTTGAGCAAGACTTAAGCTCAGGGCCTCTGACTCTAGAAGCACAGTGTTTTCTACTATACCAGAGTTTGGCAGTAAAAGTGAGGAAAGATGCAACATGATAACTTTAGAGAATGACAGGATCAAGTGAGAGTTTTTTAGAATGAGAGGGAGGCCTGGATATATTTGTAAACAGAAAGGAAAGAGCTAGTAGTTAGGGAAAGATAGAAAATTAGAAAGGAAAAAGAGGACAAATTGGGGGGAGGGGACTATCTGCCAAAGGAAATAGGAAGGGATGGGATCAGGGCTTCAAGTGGAAAGATTGGCCTTGTTGAAAAAAAGTGGTTGTAGTAGAGAAATAATGTATAAATGGTCAGTTTAGCTTCCCCTGTTTAGGTTATGAGAACTCCCTTCAACAGAAGAGGCTGATATTTCCCATTCCGGTTGATGACTGTTTTAAGATCTTCCCTTTGTCCAAACTGTCATATAAACATTTGTGTGAGGAAAACCAGGACAGTTAAAGGACCTGTTTTCTTCCTTCTGAACAGTCCTTCTCTGCTGTCACTTTGGTCATTTGATGGTCTTGGAGATTTCACAATATACTGTCTCCTCCAGTTAAGTTATAATCAGGTCATATACAGAGTAGTTCCTAACGTTTGTTTCTGGAAAATCATACACTTGTCTTAGTGAACTTAGTAAATAGACATATGATTATTTTGTCATATTACTCATTCCCTGGCCAGTTACATAGCTAAAACTGAACAATACCTATGCCATGGTAACTCATTTTTTTATACTCTTAGATGTGGATCTTTTCATAAGCCTTTTTCAGTCAAAATACATTGTAACTACAAGTTCCTTGTTATGCTGGAGAATGGTACTACATTGAGGGGGGTGGGGGCAGGGAGAGGGCTAGCAGTCTAAATAAAGAAGAGGTTGCCCAGTTTTTTTTACTAGATTGAAGAAGTCCATAAAAACCAAAAGAATAGGCAAGTACTCTGTAAGTTTTAGGGAAATATAATTAAGGGGGTTAACTCAGACAGCAAAATTTAAATAGTTACTATGGGGTTAAATTCAGAAAGGTCAGTCAAGGCATGAAGGGAAGTCCTGTAGAGGTTAAAGCAGATGGAGTCTTAAAAGGTCAGAGAACTGAACCAAATGGAGCTAGTGAACAAAGTGTTTGAGTTCTGAATCCAAGGCAGAGGCTTTGTACTCCAAGCCCCATTTTTACATTTCCTTTTATATCAGAGGTTTATAATAAAGCCAGAGAATCATGTGGGTCAGGCCTCTGACTGAGGCAGGGATAGAGGTGCTAAGATTATCTGATGTTCTACCGGTTTATATATTAATTTGTTCCCTCAAATAACCAAGTCATTTAGGTATTATTCCCTGCAAAGCAATCACATTGCCTTTCCTCTAATAGATTATGCTTGCTTAAGTATTCAGTAAATCAACTATTTGTTACATAGTTTACCAGATTGCTTGTTATAGAAATAAAACTCACCTATCTATAATTTCCTAAGTACCCTCTGGAAATTTTCTTAGGGTTGACAGTCATACAGTCATAGCTCCTTGCCAGTGATTATTTATATAATGTTACACACTACAGTCATTAGTTCCACAAGTTTTTCCTTTATTGAAACCATTCTTACTTTATTTTTTCTTTTAGAAATAATAGAATTTCTTCCCACAAGAATTTTATAATACTTTTGGTCTGGTAACATTTTTATGCTAGTAATTTTTATCTTGTTTCCATTATTCAGGGTTGGAGTGTTTCCTGTCTATACAGTCTGTCTTTCCTGTAGAGTTTGCATATTGACAACATCAAATCTCTGATTAACCCTTTTCTAACAGGCCCAGTTTCTTTAGGCTTTGAGAGGTTAAATAACTTATTCAGTTTCATAGAACGAGTATGTGTCAGATGTGAGACTTAAATTCATGTCGTTGTGCCAATAGAACGTGCGTCCTAGAAGAGGTGTTCTTAACTTGTTTTATGTCATGGACCCTTTGGAAGTCTGCTGAAGCCTGAAGAACTCTTCTCAGAGTGACGTTTTTTTTAAAGGATTGCAAAGGAAATTAGTTTTATTAACAGAAGATTTAATTGTTCCCCCACCCAAGTTCATTGACTCCTTGGGGTTCTGTGGGCCTCAGATTAAGAACCCTGATATTGGGGATAACTTAATCAATAATTAACAAATAAAGTGTTTCTTCAGAAGATCTTTTTGCCAAGAAAGCCGTTTCCATGATTCCACCGGTAAAGTCGCTGTACGTAGTCCGCTCGACGGGTTCTCTCCGTTACGTCGCCTATCGCCGTCACATTGCCTATCGCCAATGTGGAAAGTTTGGATAAAAGGTAAAAGTGAGAACAGTCATAGAATTCTAACTGTATTTTAACACCTCCATGTGACATGTACGTTGAGATCTCCTCTGAGAAGGATCGCTGGGCCTTCCTGAGACTTGGGAGGGATCTAGTACCGTTAGAAAAAGAACCGCATCTTTTGACGTAGAATTTAATTCAATTTAAGTCATTAAACATTTATTAAGCGTATACTATGAAGATACTGTGTGGAATGCTGGGGAGAGGTAAAAGGCAAGGAGCTTATAATCTAATGGGGGAGACAACATGCAAACAAATAGATACAAAGCAAGCTAGATACAACATAAACAGGAAATAATGAACAAAGGGAAGGCGCTGGAGTCGAGGAGTTAAGGAAGGCTTCCTGTAAAAATGGGATTTTATTTGGGACTTTAAGGAAGCCAGAAAGGTCAGTACTTAGAACAGAAGAGGAAGAGAGTTTCCGGTATGGGGGACAGCCAGAGAGAATCCCTGAAGCTAAGAGATACCGTGTCTTGTGTGTGGAACAGCTAGGAAGATAGTGTCACTGGATCAAATGGTACATATTAGGGAGTAAGGTAAGTAAGTAAGTAAGTAAGAAGACTGGGAAGGTAGGCAGGAGCAAGATTATGAAGGCTTTGAATACTAGAACATTTCATATTTCTGCTAGGAGGCAATAGGAAGCCACTGGAATTTTTGGGGGGGAGGAGAAACGGTGATGAGATGAACGTGATCAGATTTGTGTTTTAGGAAAATTATTTTAATAGCTGAGTGTAGAACAGATTGGAGTGCAGAGAGACTTAAGGCAGGCAGAAACACTGGCAGGCTAATGCAATAATCAAGGTGTAAGGTGATGAGGACCTGCACTGGAGATGTGGCAGTGTCAGAGGAGAGAAGGAGACATATTCAGAAGATAGTGCAAAGGTGAAATTGGCAGGCCTAGGCAACAGCTTGAGTATTGGGGAGGGGGAGTGAGAGATAAGTGAGGAATCCAGGTTGTCTACTAGGTTTCTAGCCTGAGGGACTAGGATGATGGTGTTGCCCTGTGTACTGATAGGCAAGGCAGAAGGCAGTCGAGCTTTAGGGAGGAAGATAATGAGTTCTGTTTTGCATATATTGAGTTTAAGATGTTTACTGAATATCCAGTTAGTGATTTCTGAAAGGCAATTGGAGATGTGAGATTGGAGGTAAGCAGAGAGCTTGAGGCAGGGAAGGTAGATTTGAGAATCATTAGCATAAAGATGGTAATTAAATCCATGGAAGCTGGTAAGAGCACCAAGTGGAGTAGTAAAGGGGAGGAAGAGAAGAGGACCCAGAACAGAACCCTGAGGGATACTTATGGCTAGAGGGCATGATCTGGAGGAGGATCCAGTAAAGGAGACAGAACATTCAGATAGGAGGAGAACCAGGAGAGTGATATCCTGAAAAACAAGAGAGAAGAGAATATCAAGGAGAGAGTGATGAATAGTGTCAAAGGCTGCAGAGAGGTCAAGGAGAATGAGAACTGAGAAAAGATCATTAGATTTAGCAACTAGGGGCTCATTAGTAATTTTGTAGAGGAGTTTCCATGGAATGATAAGGTTGGAAGCCAGATTTAAAAAAATTTTTTTTATAATTAACTTTTGTTTATTGTTAGTTTACATCATTCATTTCTATGAGATTTTGAGTTACAGATTTTCTCCCCATCTTTCCCCTACCCACCACCCCAAAACAGTGATCCCACTGTATACCCCCTCCCCCAATCTGTTCTCTCCTATGTCCTTCTCCATTACCCCTCTGACTTTCTGGTAGGGCAAGATAGATCTCCCTACCCTAGTGCCTGTATATCTTAATTCCCAGTTGCATGTAATTAATAATAATAATTATACACATATATGCACATATATATTTTTAACATTTGATTATAGAACTTTAAATTCTAGATTCTTTCCCTTCCTCCCTGGTCACCCACTCCTACTGGAAAAACAAGCAATTCAATACAGGCTGTATATGTATAGTTATGCAGAACATCTCCACAATGGACATATTGTGTAACCCTGATGATATTTCCCTCCTTTCTGTCCCCCCTCCCCTTGTTCCATTCTCTACTTTGTCCCTGTCCCTTTACAGAAGTGTGTGCTTCTAACAACCCTCCCCCTACCCTGCCCTCCCCTCCATCATCCCCTCTCTCATCCCCATCCCCCCTACTCTCCTGTAGGGTAAGATACCCAATTTAGAATGTATGACATTCCTTCCCTAAGCCAAATTCAATGAGAGTAAGGTTGGTCCATTCCCTTTTGCCTTCCTGTTCTTCTCCTCCATTGTAACAGTTATCCGGATGAGGGTAGACCTAGGGCTGGGGCTAGGGCTAGGGCCAATTAGTGTTAGGG
>JAQQSU010015444.1:0-11174 GCA_028627135.1 Pseudochirops cupreus
TAATTTAATTTAGGTAAAATTGTCATTTTTATTATATTAGCTCAACCCAGACATGAGCAATTGATGTTTTTCCAATTAGTTAGATCTGACTTTATTTGGATGAAAAGTATTTTGTAATTGTGTTCATATAAGTCTGGGTTTGTTTTGGCAGCTAGATTCCCACCATTTGGGGTTTTCTTGGCAAAGATTCTGGAGTGGTTTGCCTAGTTTTACAGGTGAGGAAACTGAGGTAAACTGTGTTAAGTGACATGCCCAGGGTCACACAGCTAGTAAGTGTCTCACGCCAGATTTGAACTCAGGAAGATGAGTCTTCTTGACTCCAGACCTGGCACCCTATCCATTGCCTCACCTAACAATGATAAGAATATTTAAACATTCACAAAATACATACAAGACAATTTGGGGGAGGCAGGGATACTACAAGCTGGTGCTGGGCAATCAGGAAAAGTATCATGTAGAAGGTGACATTTGAGATGAACTTTGAAAGAGACCAGAGATTCTAAATGACAGAAATGCATTTCAGACTTGGAGAAAGCAAAGGCAAAGACATGGGAGACGGAGCATCATGTATGAGGAACAGAAAGAAGGTCAGTCTGGCAGAATTTACAGTATGTGAAAACGATTCATGTGATAATTCTATAAAGCTATGTTGGGTCAAGTTCTGTACGGTTTAGAAGGCCAAAGCAGAGGTCCTTGCATTGGAAAGAAAGCAAGTTTCTAAAGATCAGGGTTTACTTTTTTTTTCCTTTGTATCCGCAGGACCTAGGACAATTCTTGGCACACAGTAAGTATGTAATAAATGTTTGTTGCTAGATTGATCCTCCAGGTAATAGGAAGCAGCTTTAGTTTAGTGACATGGTCAGATCTGTGTGTTAGGAATAGCTCTGGGTGGATAGCAGTGTCGAGGTGATTAGCAAAGGGGAGAGACTTGAAGCAGGGAGACCAGATAGGAGGTGATTGTGAGGATACAGGTAAGAGATGATGGGGACCTGAACAAAGGGGATGATTGTGTGAGTAGAGGGGGGGAGGACAGACTTAAAAGATAGGGCTGACAAGGCGTGGCAACTGGTTGGATACGTGGGATGAGGGAAAATGAGAATTTGAGTCAACGGCTGAGATTCTGAGCCTGAGTGTATGGAAGGATGACTGTCAGAAGGAAGGTGTTCCCCAGGGGCTGCTGGGACAAGTGTCAGAGACATAATTTCATACTTTTCATAATAAATCATAAGTAGATCATAATTTCTAGTCTTAGTTCCAGGTCAGCCACTTCCTACTCATATTTCTCAAGGAAACCATTTAATCTTTAGGCCCTTATCTCTCCCAAGTCCTTTAGAATGTGAGATTCTCGAGGTTAAGCATGTAAAAAAAAACAAACTATAATTGTATCACCAGATTTGAAGTCAGAAAAGCCCTAGGTTTGCATCTTTTCCTTCTTAAACTCACTAACTATTTGAGAAGAGGTAAGTTATTTTACCTCTCAGAGCAATTTATAGCATCTCCAACCCGGTCAGAAATTTAGTGCTGGAAGGGACCTCACAGGTCATCTGATCCAACACCTTCATTTTACAGGGGAGGAAACTGAGGTCCAGAGAGGTTGAGTGATTTTCCCAAAGTCACATAGGTTGTGTCCGAGGTGGAAACTTAAACCTAAACGCTATGCCAGAATGAGTGGCCTTTGTATAGGATCATAATGTTTAGCTTCTTTATCTGTAAAATGGATTTAATAATGCCTGTTAAGCCTGCTTCACAAAGTTGTAAAGATCAAGTGAGATAAAGTGTATAAAGTATTGTGCAAAATCTTCAAGTATATGTGTATGTATATACACAGTGCATATGTACTGAGTATATATGCACGCACACATATGCATGCATCTATCATACATAAGCGCATGTATATACACACGCAATGCATATACACGCATATAGACACATGCGTGGGCACCACACACTGTGCCCTGTGTGTGTACACACGTATGTATGTTACACACATGTTATCTGTCACATGTATAGGATGCCTCTATCATATAACATTTTGTATATGTAGTTTGTATAGAATACACATGTTTGTTGTGTAGTCATTTTTCAGTTGTGTCCAGTTTTTCATGATCCCATCTGAGGATTTCTTGCGAAGACACTAAAGTGCTTTGCCATTTCCTTTTCCAACTCCTTTTACAGATGAGGAAACTGAGGCAAACAAGGTTAAGTGACTTGCTCAGGGTCACACAGATGGTAGGTAACTGAGGATAAGTTTTAATTCAGGAAGAGGAGTCTTCCTGACTCCAGAACAGTCACTTTAGCCACTGTGGCACTTAGCTGCCCCCATAATACATACACACATACACACACACACACACACACGCATGCACACACATATACATACACACACACACACATATATACGTATACATATATATACTATATATATATATATATAGTATATATAGACATGTTGCTCATTATTCAGTAGGTAATTGTTCATTGAAAGGCTGAAATTCCCTATAAGATAGACAATATGGTATAGTGGGACAACTCCAGATTTGGAGTGTGGAAGCTGCAAATTTCCCAGTTCAGGAACTTGATCTGATACAGACTAGTTGCATGGCAGTTCTAGTTTCCTCATCTGTAAAATGGGTATAATAGGCCCATTATTATAATAATGAGTACCTTATAAAGTCATTATGGGGAAAGCCCTTATGAATGACAAAGTAATATGCAATGAATAGCCCCTATGATTGTTATTAGTACTTTAGAGAAATAATTCAAAACTATAGAGAAATAAACCTGAAAGTGCTATATAAACGTTAGCAATTGTTATGGCTATTACTGTCAATGCTTTAGACACTCCTAATACTGAGGTGCAGGGTGATTTCAGAGCTGCAATGGTAGGAGTTTCCTCATTGGAGAGTTCTTTAGACAGATGAAATCACAAGTGCAAACAAAATACAGTAGAAAAATAAATGTGTGTTTAAAAAAAACAAACATGTTTCATTGTCATTTGCCTCCTTTAAAAAAATAGGTCTCACCACCTTGTGCAGGCTGAGGAAGCTGGGGCTGTTCTTGGGCCCAATCCCACAGCTGATTGGCATGGAAGTTTTTAACCTGGTCCATTTTTGACTTGGGCCAATTCGACCCTCCTTAGGCAACCTGGTGGCCTTCCACATTCCTGAAGACTCAGTGTAATGATGGGGAACTAAATGTGGATAGCAGATCAGCTTAGCCCACTACTGTTCAGAGTTACTGAGATCAAGCATTCTTCTAGCCTCAGACTCTCTAGTGGCAGGGACATGTCCCACTGAACCTATCTATTTGACTGTTTCTTCTCCAGCTTTAGGAAAGAAATTCTCCTGGTTTTGAATTGAGGGTTTGGGCAAGTGAATTCCATTCAAACCAAGTATCTCTGCACTAAAAGTCTGCTCCCTAGGATCAAAGTACTCATCCATGGAAAAAAAGAAACATAGGTTTTCAGGGGGCATTGGGGCCCATCTGCCTCAGTATTTGCCCCTGTCAAAAAGGCCCCCTTCTCCCACCCCCAACTTATTCACATACTCTGCCCTAAATGTTCATTTTTATTAAGAAAAAAAAAAAGAAAACTTGAAATACATGCTTCCTTATGTGCCTTGCTACCACCAATCACACACTCACCTCCTTTAAAATAAATAGAAAAATGTACGTGTGGCTGCACCCAAACATCCATTGGCAGCGCTGGCATGGAGGAATTGCGACTGGAGAACAAGGTTATGTATGTTACTTTTTGGAATCAATGCCGCAAGTTAGAAATGATGTATGGAGTGAAAAATGTCTGCCCCGTGCACAGAGAATACAAACCATTCTGTGCAGGGCTCACCAAGCTGGGCCGGCCTGCTTGCTGTTGTTGACTGCTGTCAGATATAATAAAACAAAATAAATCTCTGGGAACAAAAAAATTAAAGGACCTAAATGTGCTATTGTTTTTGATTCAGTCCCCAGCTCATAAAATTGCACTTTCTCCCCACTTCCCAAGTGGTCAGATAAATAAATTAACTATAAAATATAAAAGCTGAACACATCCACAGGAAAATGTTCTTCAGGGACAGAAACTGCTCTCACTTCCCTGCCCCCCTTCTTTCCTGATCCCCTCCCATCTTTCCTCTGCAAGTTCTGCAGAGCACTGCCCTGTTAGACTCTGCCCTTGGGGGAGGGAAAGTATTTTCTTAATATTTACATATGATAAAGAAAAAAAAAATCCCTGAAAGGTCTGGGACACTTCCATGGGAATAACAGAGGACAAGAGTCATCTGCCCAGAGAACTTGGAAATAATAGATGAGGGCAGAGCCAACTATACGCTGTCCTTGACCCTAGAGGGAGTCAACTCAGACAATGAGAGGAGAGCGAGAGGCTGGACATTAGGGCCATAGAATCAGAATTAGGAAAGGCCTTCAACGTGGGGGAAAACCTTGCTCAGGAAGGAGAATGAGGGACAGCTGGGCTCAGTGAGGAAGCTATGAAGGCCTAGTCCAAAAGTAGGGGAACCTGGGACCTCGAGGTCACCCCATGGCCTTCTAGGTCTTCAAGTGTGACCTTCTGCCAATCAAAAAGGCTGTGCTTGAGGACCTAGAGGGCCACATGTAGCCTCAAGGCCACAGGTTCCCGAGCCCTGGCCTACTCCCTGGGCCTGGTGCTTCAGGGTCAATGTCAGTGTAGCCCAGAGGGCTGAGGAAGCACCAGAAAAACCCAGGCACAGTAATCTACTGAAGGATTTGTTTTTGTCAATCAATCATCAAGCATCTGTTAAACATTTATTTGTTAAACCTTGTGAGGATACAAAAGTGAAAAAGCTTCTGCCCTTCATTATTATGAAGGAGGCATCATGAATATATCTTTGCATGTATGTATGTATGTGTGTATATATATGTATATGTACACACATGCAATATATCAAAATGGCTATAAGTCTGTTTTGGGAGGGAGGGCATTGGCAGAGAGTGAAGTATCTTATGGAAAGGCTTCATGTGGGTGGTGTTTAAGCTGAAATTTGAAGGTAGCAAAGGGAGAGACAGAGAGAGAGACAGAGAGAGAAAGAGAGAGATAAAGACAGACAGACAGAGGGACAGAGAGACAGACAGAAAGACAGAGACAGAGACAGAAGGAGAGAGAGAAAGAGAAAGAGAGAGAGAGAGAGAGAGAGAGAGAGAGAGAGAGAGAGAGGCAAAGAGGGTGTCAAAACACTGAGATTTCTAGAAGGATGGGAATGGAGTTGAGGTCCAGAACCAATAGAGAGGCGAGAGGGGATGAACCAAACATTTGGAAGACAAATGAGCTTTGTGTGTAATGTATTTTTGTATGGGATAGGGTAGGGAGAGTGGAGTTGGGGACAGAGAAGAAGCAACAGGGGGTCTCCAGGTCCATGGTTAGTGTGTCTATGGTGAGAGAAACTCAAATCTGAAACAAGAATAAACTCTAATATAGTAGAAAGGCTTTCGTCCCAGGTCCTAGAATTCAGTAGTCAGAGCTAAAGTTGGGGGAACAACAGCTTCTAGATGGCTGACATAAATCAGCTTTGCCTATTCTGGTTCTTGTAGTTGATGAATTTAATAGCCTTTCTGCAGATCACACACACACACACACACACACACGTACACACGTAATATATACACACACATGCAAGCATGCATCATACATACATACACATACACATGCACACATATGGCAGACTAGAGCAGGAGTGGGCTCCCCACCCATGGAGGCTCTCAGAAAGCTGAAGGAAGGTTGTTAACATTTGGCAACACAAAGAATTAGCTTTGTCTCCTGTAGGCTTTCTTTCTCCTTTCTCTGTTTATTAAATAAACACTCCTCCCAATTCCAGAGAGGACAAAAAAAAGAAAATGAGCAGAGCTGGCCCTTGGCAAAGGTCTTCAAAACTCATCTCTTTGGTGATGCTAGCTCTTCTTTTCATCCCTAAATTATCTCCTCCACAAATTTTGAGGAAACCTTAAGCTCTTGTGTCACTCACCCCTCATTTTCCTCTTTTTTCAGGGCATAAGACCTGCTAAATCCACACTGCGGTGTTGGAGCTTACAGTGGGGGTCCTCCTAGAATTAGTTCCCTTTTATAAAATGAGTCTTTATTGCAGGATAGCAGAATTTCAGTATTGAATGGAACCAGAGACCATCTCCCCCTTACATAAACAGCTGACCAAGGATCCCTTCTATGGCATTCCAGGTATAGTGGTAATTTAGCCTTTGTCTAATGACATTAGAGAAGGAAAAATCCATAGCTCACAGTTTGTGAAATTGACTTTTTGAGCCCACATGTAATACTTGACATTTACCCCTATTTGTTCTTCTTAGATTTGATCCATCGTTCTAGCCAACAGAGATCTTTTTGGTACCTAACACCACCACCTGATATGTTCACTATCCCTCCTAGTTGGATGTTGTTTGCAAATTTGATAAGTATGTCCCTTATGCCTTTATCCAAAGATAAGATTGTCTAGGATGGAGGTATTTTGCTCCCCTGAGTTCTCCTACCATATGGGGGTGAGTAGCCTCCTTTTTTGACTGCTTAGCAGAACAGGCTTTAGCATCTTTAAAACTCTCTAAACTGAGATAGTCAGACTCTTTCCTGCTGAGTCCAGAGGATGAGGATCCCAGTTCACTCATGGTATGGGTGACATGGTCTGAACAAGGAGGGAAGAATATCTAACCCCCTGCTTCTCTTTTATCCCAGCTCTGAGAAATTACTCTGGGGGTGTTTGTTTCTGTTCTATGTCATTTGTGCTCAGTTTTAGGTGCAAGAGATGATCCCTGCTGAACCTGGGAGTTGGAACCACGGTGACCTTAGAGCCTGGATAGATGAAGCCAATTCAGAAGGGAAATCAGGAGATATCAAGTTGTCTGGAACTCAAGACCCAAGATGAGGGGGAGAGGGATGGTGTGGGGGAAAGTTGGACTTGGCGCTGAGACTGTGGTCTATAGGAGCCAAACTGAACTATAAATTTAATCCCCAGAAACTGAAATGGAACAAGACGGGAGGAAGATCAAATCCCATGTGTTGATAAAAATATACAAAAACCCAAGTTTGTATATTTGTGTTTATACCTTTTATTTTACAATTTTTTTTTGTATAAGCTAATCTTGCTGTTAGCAATTAAACAGAGTTGGAGTACAGGGGACCTAACCTGACATTTTTGGGTAACACCATTGGTGGGGGACTGGAAAGCCTAGATACCCCACAAACATCCTAGGAGTCATGGACAACCCTGGGAAAGATGTAAAATGTTACATACCTGACCGTCAGGCGGTGGAGGGGAGGGGTGCACCATGATATTCAGTGCTGGACAAGTCTTTCATAAAAATGTTCAATATCACATGACCAAGCAGTGATTCCAGGGTAATGCCCTAGAGGCCTACTCTCTAGTTAATGACATTGAATCATTAATAACTGTTCTTTGGGTTCTGGCTCCACCCTGCATAAACCCAAATCTCTTCATCTTGTCCCCAAGAAAAATATAAGAAAATTTGTTAATTACTTTACTATAATCTAAGTGTGTTTGCTGGCTTTAGAGAATAAGGAAGATCTGAGTTCAAGGCCTGATTTCAACATGAACTATATGTGTTCATGGGTAAGGTATTTGGTTTCTAAGTCTCATTTTCTTCATCTATAAAACAGAGTTGATCATAAAACCTTCAGTACTTAGTCTGTTGAAAGATTCAAACGAGATCATGTATAAAAAGCATTTTGCAAACATAAAGCACTAAATAATTTTCAGCTAATACTATTATTCTCTAATGACTTATTCTTGAAGAAGTGGTGGTTTTTTGTGGTCACCATTTGATTTTTGAGACGTTCACTAACCATCCTTTTAACAGAATTTTATCATGAACTAAAGTAGAGATCACTGGCCTAGACTCTTCCCTTAAAAAAAAAAAGTTTATTCTTTGACCTACTCTAGTCCCAAGTGTGACACCTTTCCTTATTCTCCATAGTCTTGAAAAAAAAAATTACTGACATTGGCTCAGTTTTTATAATATCAATTTGTTGAGTATTGGGCAATGTAGCTTGTTGGGCCTATGGGCTTCAATTGATCCTGGATAACTAGGTGAATGACTAATTGACCAACAGGTTGAATGTATGAGTTTCAAGGGCTTACTAAATGTCAGTCACTGTGCTAAATGCTAAGGATAGAAGTACAAAAAATGAGATAGTTCCTATTCTTATGGAGATGTTGTTGTTGCTTAGTCATGTCCAGCTCTTTGTGACCCCATTTGGGATTTTCTTGGCAAAGATACTGGAGTGATTTGCTATTTCCTTCTCCAGCTCATTTTATAAATGAGGAACTAAGGTAAACAGGGTGAGTGACTTGCCCAGAGTCATACAGCTAGGAATTGGCTGAGGTCAGATTTGAACTCAAGTCATCCTAACTCCAGACCTGGTACTCTATCCATTGTACCACCTAGCTGTCCTAAAGGTAGGATAGAGAAGACCAAGTTTGGAGAAAGAGATCCTGCTGATTAAGTTCATGGAGTTTGTTATGGGAGATGTGCTAGATGTGCTAGATGGGTAGGATACACATGCTTTGGAAATGGCCTAGGACTGATATGGAGGCCTGGTACTGGGTGTTTTCTGCCTCTCTATTTATCTAGCCTGTTGATTCTCTATTAACCACTTTTGTCCTCTCCTTTCAAATACAAAAATGGTCTTTCTTGGAAATATAGAGGTGGAAAACGAGGATGAAGTAGTTCTATGTTTCTCTGTTGAATGAGTGAGTGAGTAAATGAATGAATGAAGAAGTAAATGCTTCTATACATCAATAACCATGGTTTATGTTTGGAATACAAAAGCAAAAGCTAATAAAATCCTTGCCCTCAGGGAAATGAACATTCTAAAAGTGGAAGAGATAAGGAGAAGGAAGTGGTGGATAGGGAAAAGTATTTTGATTAGTAAAGTTACCTGTGCTAGTGAACAGAACCATAGGCGGGGTGAATTGACACACCCTTTCCAGTAGCAGTAGATTTATTTGATTCCCACACTGGAAATTAGGGGTGGGGAAAAAAGGGAACGGCATTTGCTATACATGCAACTGCTTGAAGCCATCAAGAAGAAGGCAGAGGAGGGGAGTGAAGCATGACTGGAGTAGCCAGTCTGAGAAACAGAACCTTGCAGGAGGCATTTACCAACTGGCACCTTGGGCGCCCTTGGGCAGCCATTTCAGAGCTGTCCTGGGCAACAGGACAGCTGGGGAGAAGGTGAGGTGAGGAGTAACATAAAATACAGTGTGGAGAAGTTAGGTCAAGGGAAAAAAAAGTGGAGTGTTATTCATTATAATGATGCTGTCCTCTCTGTCCCAATATAGTTTAAAATGAAACAAAATCGCTTTTGTTGCCCTTTGTATATCCAAACATCCTTAGCCCATTTTTAGTTTTAGCAGTCTGGCCGCAATACTCATAGTACTTCACCATATTCTCTTATTTATCTTCCATCATCTACACTTGCTTTCCATCTTCTGGATTTTGGGGGGTTTTGTCTTGTTTTTTTATTGTTTGTTTTGTTTCTTGTTTTTTTGTCTAATTTGGTCAATGAGCTTCTTGTATATCCACATTGGCATCCTTAGACAACTCCAGATTTCCTCCTTCACTGTACCTGCTTCTCTTTGTTTCTTAAGCAACCACTCCTTTCTGACCTGACTTCCCCTTTAGAATTTTTGTCCATGGAATCTTGCCTAACCTTTCTCTCCAAATTTTGAAATTTGCTCTCTCAAAATCAAGGGCACATGTCATACTAGGTCTGGCTTTTTACTCCTTCTTTTATGCAGATTCTAAGATGGAGTACTCACTCACGTTCTCCTCTACCTTCCTCCAAGGTTCCCATCATTCTCTTGTCAGCACTCAGTTCTTCCCAGTTGGTGAGGTTTAGCTCTTCCCTTCATTGTCCCTCAACCTTTTAAAGTATCAAATCACATTTAAGGCAAGGCAGGATCCGATTTTCTCAGAGAGAGAATGTCTACATCATTCAGTTCCCTATCACTATTACATATACCATATGGGAGGCTTGAGATCTGTCTCCCGATTTCCTTATCTCTTTCCTCTCTGTCCTAGTGGCCCGTGGATTACTACAATTCTGTTTCTTTCTCTGTTATTCTTCATTCAGATAGGCTGTATCTCATCCCCTCGTTCTGGTTCCTGTATTTTTACACAAGCATATTCTCACAGTAGAATAATAAAATACAAAATAAATAAACAAATACATGGAATGCTAGTTCTCAACTTTTTACTCATCTTGATTCTTCTGAATAAGGTTTACCCTTTCATAAACCATACCCCAATTCATGAGTTCCACCAAGGCTCAGTAAAACCCATGATGGCAAATTTGCCTTCTTGTATTAGGGTTTCTAGTTAACTTATCAAGAGGAGAAGAAATATTGAAAGAATAAATGTTTAACCCATAAGAATGAAATACTAATGGCATATTTTCCTTTTCTTTTTTTTTAAATTGATTTGTTTATTTACTTTTAGTTTACAAGATTCAGTTCCACAATCACTTGAGTTTCAAATTTTCTCCCCTCCTTCCCCTTCCCTCCTCCCCATGGCAGCGTGCAATCAAGTATAGGATCTGCAAATACTTACACACTGGACATTAGTCTGGTTGTATAGAAGGGTTGTAACCAATGGAGTGAAGAAACAAAACCAAACATGAAAAAGAATGATAGCATGTAGATTGCTTCGGTCTCCATTTAAATTCTGTTCTTTCTAGATCTTTCTCTGAATGTAGACATCTCCTTCCATCCTGAGACTTGTAGAGTTGTCATAACTGTGCGTTGCTGAGAAGAGTCCAGTTCGTCAATATTGGTCATCACACATATGATGTGTCTGTCATTGTGTATAAATTTTTCCTGGTTCTGCTCTTCTCACTTAGCGGCAGTTTGTATAAGCCTCTCCAGGAAAATATGAAGTCCATCTCCTTCCCATTTCTTATAGCACAATAGTATTCCATTACATTCATATACCATAGCTTGTTCAGCCATTCCCCAATTGACGGGCATCCCCTTAATTTCCAGTTTTTTGCCACCACAAAGAGAGCTGCAATAAATATTTTTGTGCATATGGATCTTCCTCCCACTTCTATGATCTCTTTGGGATACAACCCCAGAAGTGGTACTACTGGGTCAAAGGGTATGCAATTATTTATAGCCCTTTGG
>JAQQSU010015445.1:0-11174 GCA_028627135.1 Pseudochirops cupreus
CCCTCCACATTGAAAGACTGCATCAGTCAAGCTAGCTGATGGGATCTATGCATGAACCAGATATACATTACGCTACAATTCAATAATTTGTGTGCAGCTGCATAAATTATGCCAACAACTGATACTTGGTTACCTGAAGTTTTTCCTTTGCCCTTTGTTTAGCAAAGACACTATTGCTCAAGTAGATAGTGAAAAATAGCATTTATTTTACTCTTCACATTAGAATTTACCTAGGATTTTAAGCATTATTGGGAAAGGAAACCCTGAAGTGATCATTCCATTTTAGACAATAATGAATTTAATATCTATCCACTCAAATCAAATAGAGTATTTTGGACAGAGCAAGCACTTATGGTACGTTTAGTTCCAAGGGATAACAGAAAGCAGAACAGAGAAGGACACACTAACATTTCAGAAAAGGTTATAGGGGTTTTTTCGGAAATGAGATTTGGTGAAAGTTCAGAGATTTTTTTACAACACATTGAGATTCATTTTTCTAGAACTGATCTTCACTGATCTCCTAACCAAGGTTCAAAAGCTCAGACATCTTTGAATCTACACTACTCTCTTCCCTACTCCCCAATCCTCACCCAAGCAGTTGCCAAGTCTTGTCATTTAGACCTCCATGACACCTCTTGTATCTCTACCCACTTCTCCACTTGCACTGACATCACCCTAGGTTCAGACTCTTGACACGTGTTTCATGGATGATATATTGTCAGGGCCTCCTGATTCTCCCTGCGTTTAATCTTTTCTCTCTAGTCCATCTTCCGTACAGCTATGAAAATAATCTCTCCAGTGGACAGGTCTGGGCATGGAAAGTACCACCATATAATGGAAAGATTGCTGTTGGAGCCAGAAGATGTGGGTTGAATCCAGACTCTGCATTTTTTTTCTTGTGGAAGTTTGGGCATTGTACTTTATAGTGTACTTGTTGGCAAATCTTAATCCCTAATCTGCACTAGACTACATGCTCTGCAAAAGTAGGGATATGACCTTCCTTCATATTTCATTTCATTTCATTTCATTTCATTTCCTTCCCTGTAAGAAAACCTCTTTGCATCCCTAGCACCAAGCATGGGGCCTTGTACATGATCAGCATCTAGCAAACATGAACTGAGTAGAATTTACTGAAGAATCTATTCTAGAAATTATGCCATTCTGCCTTATTCTCAGAAAGAGATTCGTGGGAACCATTTGAAGGAATAAGAAGATTTGAGGGCTCCCAAGTCTTGTTTTCATGTTTATTTTCTGATTTGAGGCCAGATAAGTAGCTTCATCACTGTCAGGAATAATTATCTTAGAAAAAGAGCCTAATTCTGATTCAAAATGTGGGATAGTTGGGTTAGAGGGGTCAATCAGGAGGCCTTTGATCATTTGAGTCCCCCTCAATCAACTTGATGAAATTATTATTAGACAAATTTTTATTCTATATAGTCATATATAATTATATATTATGGTCATATATAATTTTGTATGTCACAATATGCAATTATTATGAAATTATTAACAGTCAAGAAACAGAAATTGAGATTAAGATCCTGTCCCTTTCAGGCTTAGAGGGGCTGCATTTTTCATTGGTAAAGATCTGCCCTTTTTACACTCTTACTAGTCTATGTGTACCTTATAAAGAACCTTAGATTATGAGTGCTACACTTGCACATTAAAGCCCAGGAAGCTTGGCTAAGGATTAATAAAAAACAATGACCCTTTATCCATCTACTCATTGACATGGATGAATTAAGGGACTGAGAGTTTAAAAGTAGAAAAGTCAGCCCTGGAAACAGTTGAGCTTCAGGAGAGTTAAGAAGGAAACCCCAGATCTTGAGGTCTGCTCTTTTTTCCCCATGTTCCCCTTCGAGGGTAAGCATTTGTCTCTCCTCTCCCCATCAATCAATCTTTCCTTTTGGCAGTAGCATCTTGTGGCAGAAGAAGGGCAGTGTCTGGTGGACCAGGGTGCAGACATGGTGGTCTTGCACCTTCCCTCAGTTCCTTGGCCATTCTTCTGCTCTGTGAATCTTTTGGAATTCTATTCTCAGTTCCATGTCCAATTTAGCAAAGACCACCTTCTGTGGTGACTCTAGGAAGCTCCATAGACACAAGAAGGATTTTATTAAGCTGACTAAAAAGAGGAATTCCTGAAGAAGAATTCAAGAGTTTGTGTTTTGCCAGTTCCAGTGTGGACAGAGTAGAAAAGGGAGAGCTGGATCCAAGGCCAGGAGTAGGCATATGCCATTGATGAGGCGCACAGTGGGTGAGGCAGTTCTGGATCAACAAACACAGCCAAGGGCTGGTACAAAAGAAATGTTTCGGCATTCATGGGAGGAGCTATGAGTTTGTTCAGCTGACTTGGTGGGAATTGTTCATTCAGGAATATTAAGGCCTTGCACCAACTTTTATCTGCACCCACCCATGCCTTTATGCACTGATGCACAGGCCACACCTGTGATGTTGGAAGGAGCACGCACGATTCCCTTTTCCAAGAGTCCTGTCTGGAAGACTTCTGGCCAAGATGACTGCCTAAATGGAGGCAGACTGCCCAGATTCTCCATATCTACTCCAAGAATAACCTGAAATTCGCACCAGACTGAATGACGATCAAGAAATTCAATGAGTGACTTATTTTTCCTCTGCCCCCAAAGTCAACCATCTGATTTTTGTCCATAGGCAAAAGAAAAGGGAGTCATCCTAACCAAAAGGGCAATAGGAGGTGAAGACTGATCCTGGAACAGAATCCCAATTCAGGAACAAAAGTTGGAGAAAGGTAAAGAAAAGAGAACACCAACTAATTATTTTAGATCTAGAGATTGCTCAAAAGAAGAAGAGAACAGCATAGTAAAAACTACAGCTAGAAACTCAAGGTAAAAAAATTGCATTTTCACAAGGAATACATGAATACCTAGAAGAAATAGAGCAAGACATTTTTAATGCAATAAAGCTTCTTGGAAAGAGAATAAAATAATTTAAAAGAGAGGGTTAGTAAAACCTTACCCAAATAATGCTCCCTCAAAGCTGGAATGGATGGATTGTTCTATTCTGAGACATTTAATAGGAGAAAGAGAAAGGAGGGTAAATGAAAGAATTTACTAGTGGAGAAAGGAAAAAGATGGAATATCAAGAACTATTTATCACAATTGGGGTATTGAGAAAAAGAGTCTACCATGCCCCTTCATCACTCAGTCTTGTTAGGGAATGCTGTTGCATGAATATGTGCATTGCATTATTAAAAAAACATCATAAGTAATAGGGAGAACCAATTTGTCCTGTATATAGGAGATATATTACCAGAGCTACTACATTGAAGTTCGACCTGTTCATTCAATCTGCCAATCAAATTAGGAGTGGTATACAGCAACGAGTATTCTTATGACAGACAAGGTGGTAAATAAGGTGGCTAATAAGGTAGAAAATCTGAAGGGACAAACAGACTAATTCCAGCATCGTGGTAGCACTGAAACAGGGAGACAATATATATTTGTGATGGTATCTTCCACTGCCATTATGCAATCCTGACCTTAGTATGTGGAGAGATGGAAGATAAAATCTAGAGATAATTTCCCTGGCCTCCTTCTTCATAGACTTTTCAGAATTTCCTTAAGAACATCCAAGGGAAATGAGACCCTTTTGATAATTAAAGGGGCATTTCTCTCTTCCTATCCTACTTGGATGGCACTTCCCTTTCCAGGCAAAGGTAGCTTTTTTTTTTCTATTTGGCCATTAAAACTATCCCATTCTAGATGGTGACTTATGTCATGATGATGGCAGACTGATGGGAAAGGAGAAAGAGAATATTACAAATCTCCTAGGTTTTTGACTGTCAATAAGCTTGAATTTGTCTCTTAGTACTCTAAATGCGAGATCTTTGTCCAATGACCCACTGGAATGGACTCAAGGATATGATTATGGGAGCAGCCCATGGGGTCAAAGAAGCAAGTGAAAGACTGGAAGAAAAAGTATAGGTCAAGGGACATGAAGTCATGATAAGGAAAAAGAGTAGCTTTAATGTTAATGAGATAGACAAAAGGATGAAAGGTTATGTTTGAGGAATGGAATTCCAGGGTCAGGATTTTGGAGGTTGTACACTTGTTGGAGATATCAAGGCTTAGGGTATAACCATGATAATATATGGCCTAAGTGGAACTGAGGAAGGAAGCTGTTGGATTTGAGAAATTTGAGGAATTGTGTCGTTAGGATTTTAGAGAGCTTGTCAACATTTTCCTGAGAATGGTGGCAGGGGATGATTTGGAGGGTAAGACCAAACCAGGTGCTGAAACCATTGAGGAAAAATAGGTTCTGGAAAAGAGGCCTTATTAGTAGAATTTGCTCCCCAATAGTCTCTTGCTAAAACATTAGATCTAAGATTCTAATAGTAAAGTACCTAAGGAGGAGGTAAATACTCTTACACAAGCAGAGACTAGGTAGCTACTTGTCAGAAATCATTTCAATGTCATAAATATTCATTTCCTTCTCTATAAAATTGTATAGGGTGAGTTCCAATATAGTTAGAGCTGAAAAGAGTTTAGAGATCACTGATTAACCTACTTTGACACTGAAATTATTTCCCTATAACATAACTAATAAGTGGCAAACCTGGGCCTTGAATGAAGGATTGATATCCACTTGGAAAGAGATCCCGAGGGGAGTGCTGGAGGGATGTGTGTACAACCCCGTGCTGTTTAATGTCTTTATCCATGACTAGAATGATGCCATACCCATCATATTTGCCTTCAATACAAGCAGAGGGGGACCACAAATATCCAGATGACAGAATCAGGGTGTAAAAAAGATCTTGATAGGCTAGAGCATTGTGTCACATCTAATAAGATGAAATTTAATAAAGATAAAAACAAAGTATTACCCTGGGTTAAAAAAGCATCTTCCCAAGTATAAGATTGAAGACGCAGAGTTAGGAGGCAGTGTGTATGAATAAGGTGGAGGTTTGATGGATTTGTCAGCTCCATATGAGTCAATGGTATAGTAAGTCTGGGGGAACAAAGTTAACAGGGTCTTAAACTCCATTGAGAAGTATAGTTTCCAAGAACAAGGTGGGGGATGATAATCTCACTGTACTCTGGGGTAGCCAGAGAAAGGACATTAAAAAACTGGAGAATATGAAGGACCACAAGTCTAGCAAAGGGCCTAGAATATAGCCCAGATAAAAAAAAAAGTTAAAAGTCTTTAAAAATCTTTTATACTCTCTCCTCCCATCTCCAAGCCTTTGGTAACCAGGATGCAGTAGGTCTTAGAGAACACTTCATATGAGAACAGAATAGAAATATCTTTAAAACAATCTTCCAGCTTTAAAATGCCGTTGACTTCATTCGCCTTTGTCTCCTCCTTTCCCCTCCAGTCTCTGATAACTAAGGGACCCTTCTCCTTTCCAAAGCCAACCCCTCTGCACATCCTTTTGATCCCTTCTCCCCTACCATGTTTTCTTTGTCAGATTATTTTCTCAAACATCTCCTCCCACTATTTGCCACCTCTCCCTATATACTAGATCCATCATCCCTGCTACCTTCAAACATGCCTGAGTCCAAAGTCTACCATTTCCTCACAATACTAATTTCACCTCCCCTTCTAGTTAAACACCTAGGGAAAAAATGGCTATATTTGTCGCCCCATTTTCTGACTCTCATCATTGCTTTGGCCTTCTGCCAGGCTTGGAATACACTCCCTCCACACCTCTGCATTAAACACCATGTCCTACAACTCCTGATTCCTGATTTCTACAACTCCTACTGTTTTGACCCCCCTGACTCCATCCCAACAACCTTTTATTTATTTACATTTACTCTTTATATTTATACCATATACAGGGAGCCCCAAAATTCTCAGTACAGTTTTAAGCTTTAATTTACTAAAGATTCTCTTTGACACTCCCTCCCAGTAGGTATTCTTTTCCCATGTGGAGGCAACTTTAATATCTTAAAGCGGTATGAAGACTTTTGGGATGACTTATATACGTGTTGTCTTCCCCAAAAGAATGTAGGTTCCTTTAGAATAAAGATTGTCTTACTCTGAATCTGTATCTCCAACATCTAGCAAGGGTCTGCCACAAGGGAGATACTTATTAATGTCTAGGGTCGAGATTAAGATTAGATTTAAGAAAGTCTGGGGACTAGTAATATAGGCTTGTAGACTGATTGACTGATTGGTCTGATAGCTTGAAGGAACTGAGAATATTTAGCCTGGAGAAGAGTCTTACAGGGGACACTAATACACCCTTAAAGTATTTGAAGGGATGTGATCAATCCATCAGCCAACAAACATTTATTAAGCACCTACTGTGTTCCAGCTGTTGTGCTAGGTGCTGGGGACATAAATATAGCAAATTAAGTGATTCTTACTTACAAAGAACTCTTGTTTTACTGGGGAAAACATCACATGTGAGCATATTCAGAATAAATATGAGGAAACTAAATTCAAAGCAGTTAAATACAAGGTTATTTGAGAGGGAAGATACCCAGAACTGAGGGGATCAGTAACAGCTTCACATAGGAGGTAGTCCTCGAGAGGCATCTTGAATGAAGAGTGGGATTTAGTGGGGTGGAGGTAAGGAGGAAGTGTGTTCTTGGCATGGGAGACACTCAGTAGTCAGCCAGAGACAAGAGATGGAGTATCAGGGCTGAGGACCTGGGTGAAGGCTAGTTTGGCTGGATCACAGAATAAAGGGGAAAGAGCAGGGCATAATAAGGTAGGTTGGGATAAGATTGGGAAGGACTTTAAAATCTAAATAGAGGAATTTATCTTTTATAGAGGCAATAAGCAATTGTAGTTTATTGAGCAGAGTAGCGACACGGTTTTGTGGAATAAGAATAAAGCTTGACACTGCAAACGTCTTATCTATCCCTTATTATGTATTGTAGAAGTAGGACCAATGAGAGGATGCTACAAAAAAAGTCAATTGTAAGTTCAACGTAGAGAGAATGTATCTAATAATTGGAGCTATCCACAAGTGAAGTAGAACCTACGGAGGTGAGGAGTTGCCTGTCCTCAGATGTCTTAGAGTAAAAACTGGAGGAGCACTTGCTAGGAGTGATGGAGGGAGAATTTTTTGGCTTGATATGGGTTAGATTAAACAGCCACTGAGACCTTTCCAGCTCTGAAATTCTTCTTATTGTAGTGTGAAAGAAATTCACCCTTAGACCAGGAGTGTGGATTAGATAACTTCTAAGTACCCTACCAACTCTGATATTCTATGAATACGTCAAAAATAGGATATGAAATTAATGACAGCTTAGGCCAGTGGTAGGGAACCAGTCACAGGTTCCCCACCCCTGATTTAGGCATTTAAAACCACAGCATTCTGATTCCTAACCACAACTCAGTTAGGATCTTGCAAAGTTTTATGAAGGCTTTAAGGTTTACAAAATGCTTTCCTGTGTTATGTTTGGAATCAAGAAGTTTATTTGGCTCTTCATTAAAGCTTTTCTTCCAGAATCCCAGCTGTCCTTGAGAATATTTGTGTAGTCAGCATTTTAAATGATAAAAGCAAAGCAAGTTCACACACACAATCAGTATTTTGTACCAAAATTTAATTGCTATTTAGATGAAAAACACTGCACGTCCTAGAAAAAGGTCACCATTTTGTTCATGCATTTTTCATTCTTTTATAAAAGTATAAATTATTAAGTATATTCCATGTGGTTTCACTTAGATGGAATTTCTTGTATATTAATTACAATAACTGCATTAATGATTACAAACACACAGGTCTCCTTTTCTATGTAGCTAACTAAATAAATATAGGTATAGTCAAGACAATAGAGGTATAGTCAAGATTTGGATCTAGGATGGAAGCATAGATACAGAAGTAACTTGGGGAATGGAAATAAAGGCAGAACAGATTCATTATAGCCTGAAGTGTTTTCCTAAGAGAAGTGTTGAAAGCCCCATGGTTGGAGTCATTTTGAGTAAGAACAAGCCCACAGGATGATGGGATGATGTTGACATTTCCAAGAAGGTGATTTTAAAATTCTGAGTCTTTTGCCCCTATCTTCAGGCAAATTTTTGTTCAAAATGCCTCAGTACCTGCTACAGAACCTAGAAAAGGTTCTTCATTCACTCTAAATAATTCTCTGTTGGGTTATGCAAAATTCTGTAACCTATAAAAGGATCTTTAGAAGATCCTTCACTGGCACAAAATCTTCTTGTGGTACCTTAGTAGATGATTTTATGAGTTGCTGTGGATGGAAAGATTCATCACATATATCAAAAAATCACGGGATCATAGAGCTATAAAGAATTCCAGACATCATGGGAGACAGCATGGTATAATGGGAATTACCTTTGCCCTTTGGGGTTCAAATACTGTTCACACTACCTGTGAGAGCATGGGCAAGAAACTTAAGCCTTCTGCGCTATGATTTTCAAATCTGTAAAATGGAGACAGTAATACTTGCAATACCTATATTACAGTATTTTTAAACAGATCAAACAATACATGGAAAGCACTTTGAAAACCTTAAGTTGCTATGTATCTGACAGCTGTTATTATTATTATTACTGGTAATAATTACAGTGGGACCTTCTAGAGCTTATGTTTTGTTTGCATCGTCTTCCCAGGTCTCATGGAGCATCAGTGTAGGACTTTAGTGGTGGTTTGTCCCATTATAGAAACTGAAATGGATCATTTATGCCATTGATCTATGTGGACCCTCCAGTGATACAGATCACAGCCTACCCATTTTCATGGGAGTTTGGGGATGGTAGGGCAGCCCCACTCAATGTGAAGGGCGTCTTCCTTTGTTTTCTTTTGATATGTTAATAATTTCTTTTTTGTTTGTTTGTTTTTTGGAAGGGGGAAGGTAGGGCAACTGAAGTTCAGTGATTTGCCCAAGGTCACACAGCTAGTTTGTGTGTGTGTGTTAAGTGTCTGAGGCTAGATCCGAACCCAGGTCCTCCTGACTCCAGGGCCAGTGCTCTATTCACTGCGCCACCTAGCCGCCCTGAAATGGTAATAATTTCAATGGAACTTTCTCATAGTCATCCCTCGTTCTCACATGAAATGCTCATCTTATACCTAAACTCAGAGAAAGATATAGAAAGACTATAGTTTAAATGGAGACTGAAGCAAAACTCGTTATCGTTCTCTTTCATGTCTGGTTTTGCTTTTTTTTTTTTCTTTTCCCAGTGATCACTCATTGGTTACAACCCTTCTATATGACCAAACTATTGTGCAATGTGAAAGTATTTGCAGATCCTATACATGATTGCACGCCACCATGGGGGGGGGGGGAAGGGAGGGGAGAAAATCTGAAACTCAAGTGATTGTGGAACTGAATCTTGTAAATTAAAAGTAAATGAGTAAATAAAAAAAAATAAAAATTAAAAAAAAAAAAGAAATGCTCATCTTATCTAACATACCTCTCTTCGATGGCATTCTTTATTCTAATTCGGTTTCATAGTCCCTTATTATGTGTCGTTGACTACTCACAGCTCCCATAAGCCTTCTGATTGATACTCATTTTTAATTCTCCAGAAACTGTAGTGTTCCTTGACTCAAAATCATATAAGGACACAGGTCACATACAGATATTAAAACACTGGGTCTTTGTTTCAGGAAGACTTAGACAGTCCTTAGAGACATTCTTCAATTTCCTAGAGGTCATCTAGCCCACTCTCCCCTCTTCTAATTCATTGTCCATTCAAAGGATTTCCCCAAGATATACACTGCAAAATAAACTCTATTTGTTGTCCACCTAATTACATGATATAATCTGGAAATTTCCAGGTAACTCCATTCTTTCAAAGCAGTCTGGCTTGCTTTCAACTCTATGAAACATCAGGCTCCCATGCCACATTCCCCTCTGCTGGCCTCTTCCTCACTTTTTAGGGTTCTTTTTTTTTTTTAAACTATCTTCCCCCTATTAGATTGTAAGCTCCTTGAAGGCAGAGACTGCCTTTCTTTGTCTTATTTGTATCCCCAGCACTTAGCAGATTGCATGGCACATAATAGTTGCTTTTCAGTTCAGTTGTTTCAGTTGTGTCTGACCCTTCATGACTCCATTTGGAGTTTTCTTGGCAAAGATACGGGAATGGTTTGCTATTTTCTTCTCCAGCTCATTTTACAGATAAGAAAACTGAGGTAGACACAATTAAATGACTTGCCCAGGGTCACAAAGCTAGTAAATGTCTGAGGTCAGATTTGAATTCAGGAAGATGAGCCTTCCTAATGTTAGAGCCAGCACTCTTTCCACTGTGTCACCTAATTAGCTCAATTAGGTGCTTCGTCAATGGTAATTGAAATGAAATGAAATGGATAATAGCTGTTCTTTATCCACTTGATATTTCCTGTGTGGATTAATAGGCCAAACTTTGTAATTATGAATCATCATAAAATCAGAAAACAACAACAGAGATCATATAGTCATAGGATCATAAATTTAGAACTGGGAGGGACTTCAGAAGACATCTTGTCCATCTGTCTTATTTTTAATAAACCTTGGAAGGGCAAAAAGACTTGCTCAAAGACACGTGGCTAATTAGTGGGCAAGAACCCAGGACTTCTGACTTTCAATTCTATGCCATGTCATGCTGTTTCTGAGGCTCTCAAGAATGTTCAGTTCATGGACCACTTTGATGGAACTTGGATCCTTACTTCACCATCCTTGATTGTTAAAACATGCTCACTAGAGTTAATGCAAAAATGTGAGGACGTTGATGAACTGAGGCTCAGTTTTCATTAAAGATCATAATTATTCTTTCCAGAAACAAAAATGTGAATGTGGTTACGTTATAAGATAAGCATGCTCAGATATGTACTCTCAGAGCTTAACAATGATTCACACCCCAAAATGTAGTCATGTTCACCTAGTAGCTTCCTTAATAATTAAATTTATCTCCAAAGTGAATGATTTTCTTAAAGTGCCTGTAGGCTGCTATGTCACCTCCATATTAAAAATCTCCAGGGGCTCTATCACATCTAGGATCAAACACAAAATCTTCTTTGATATTCAAAGCCTTTCATAATCTAGCCTTCATTCCTCACCACCGTTATAATCTTCTTATGCCTTATTCCTTGACACATTCTCTTCAACCCAGTGGCACTAGACTCCTTTCTGGTCCATTAAAAAAGATGCTCCATCTCTTGACTCCAGACACTTTCTCTGGGCTGTTCCCCATGCCTGGAATGCTCTCTCTCTTCATCTCTGGCTCCTGGATTCCCTAGCTTC
>JAQQSU010015446.1:0-11174 GCA_028627135.1 Pseudochirops cupreus
AGAAGAAGAAGAAGAAGAAGAAGAAGGAGAAGAAGAAGGAGAAGAAGAAGAAGACGAAGAAGAGGAAGAAGAGGAAGAAGAAAACATGAACATAGCTAAAAGCAAAGCCTTAAAGGAAAAGAAAAAAAAAACAATTGGACACAAGCCTAAAATGAAGTCATGGAAGAACTAAAAAAAAGAGATAAATAATAGAGGAAAAATAAGAAAAGAAACAAAAATGATGCAAAACAATATGAAAAGGGAATGAATAGCTTAGCAAAAGAGGAACAAAAAATACTAAAGAAAATAACACCTTAGAAGTGGTAAAAGAGGCACAAAAATTCACTGAAGAAAAAAAAATTTCTTCAAAACAAAAAAAAAGACAAAATGGAAAAAAAAGATGGATGACATTTCATTGAAGAAAATAGTGCCTTGTAAATTAGAATTAGCAATTAGAAGCTAATAACTACATGGAACATCAAAAAACAATGACATAGTCAAAAGAATTTTTAAAAATAGAAGAAAATGTGAACCAACTCATCAGAAAAACAACTGGCCTCAAGAATAGATGTGGAAGGGACAAATTAAGGATTATTGGACTACCTGAAAGCTAAAGATAAAAAAAAAAGAGCCTGGATATCATAATTCAAAAAATTTTCAAGGAAAACTTCCCTTTAAGAAATAGTTAGGGAAATATTTATGTCTCTAAATACTAAGTAACATCAACAACAGAGAGTGAGAGCGAGAGAGAGAGAGAGACAGAGAGAGACAGAGAGTGAGAAAGAGCGAGACAGGAGGTCAATGAATTGAGAATTCAATTTAAAAAAAAATTAAAAAAGAATAAATGAAAATATCCTCAACTAAACACCAAAATGACAACTCTGAAAATCTTAGTCTTTATTAATAAAATTAAAGTTAAAAATGGAACTAATAAATTAAATAAGGAATTTTATGAAAAAAAAAATAAATAAACCACAGGTTGATTTGTAAAATTAAAAGAGAAACAAAAACCAAATTGCCATTTTCAAAAAGCAAAAAAGGCAGATGCACCAACAATGAAGATTAAATTAAATAAATTATTAGTTATTTTCCCCAATTATATCCCCCCAAAATTGAGGATCTAAATAAAATCTATGAGTATTTAAAAAAAATATATTAAATGCCTAGATAAGCAGAAGAGGAGATAGAATGCTTAAATTACCCTCTCTCAGAAAAAGGAATTGAGAAAGCCACAAGCGAAATTTTTAAGAAGACATCACCAGGATGACATGAATTCATAAGTAAATTCTACCAAACATTTAAAGAACTGCTCTTCTAGTACTATATAAACTATTTGAAAAAATAGGCAAGAACACAGTACTAGCAAATAACTTGTCATACAAATATAGTACTGGTATCTCAACTAGGAAGAGAGAAAAAAAGAGAAAGAGAACTATAGACCAATTCTTTAATATATAATTATGTAAAATTTTTTAAATAAAATACTAACAAAGATATTACAGCAAAATACCTTGTAGTTAATACACAATGGCAAGGTGGAATTAATACCAAGAATACAAGGCTGGTTAAATTTTCGAAAGACTATAAGCATAATTGACCACATCAATAACAAAAATAAGATTACTTGTTCTTCAGTAGGTTGGACTAATAGCAAAAAATGACCATTTTACCTAAATTTATTTATTTATTTATTTAGGCAGTGTCAAACCAATTAAACTTCCAAATAATTATTTTATTGAGCTAGAGTAAATTAAAAAAAATTCATATGGAGGAGCAAATGGTCAAGAAAATGGAGGGAACCAATAAAAAAAATGAGAATGAAATCCACCTAGCAGTACCAGATCTCAAAGTGTATTACAAAGCAGTAACCACCAAAACAATCTGCTGGTGGCTAATAAACTTAGTGGTGTATCGTGTGTGTGTATGTTTGTATTGTATGTATGTATATATATATATATATATATATATATATATATATATATATATACACATGTATATGTGTATGTATATATAAATTTCAGAGTAGCAGAGAAAGAACCTGAAAACTAATTTAGTATCTCTAAGTTTGGTCATAATCAGACTGTGATTTCCTTTAAGATCAAATAGTTTCTGACCAAAATCATCAAAATATTTGATTTCTAAAATTTCCCAGTAAAGCATATTGATATCAGACACCTTTTCCTATGAGCACTGGGTCCATCAGGACTGAAAGAACAGAAGGATATCCTAAAATTTATTAATAGATCTCAGGGTTTTTTTTTGTTGCAACAGGACAAGTAGAATGTTCAATGATGTTCAGAAACATTTCTCTCTAATGGTTGAGTGACACATCTCTATAATGATCACATGTAGGTTATATGTATATTCAAATGCATTATCTAATTGTGCTTGGGAGAGAGATCATGAACTAACATTTCTGGAATCTTTCCCATTCCTATGTAAAGTAGACTTTCATTTATGTCTGAAGGCCAGTCATTTGAATATCTAGAAGTTATGGGGAGGGAGAGGTGAAGGGACTAAGCAATTATATAATGCCTATTTTGTTTCAGGCATGTGCTAATTCGTTTCACAAATATTATCTCAGTTGATCCTGGTCACAACCATATGAGGTAGGGGAGATTGTTGTCAATGCTATTTCGTACTTGAGGAAACTAAAGCAAATAGAAAATAAATGTCTTTCCCATAGTCAGTTAGAAAGTATGTGAGGTCAGATTTACGGTCAGGTATTTTTAATTCCAGATAGAGTGCTCTATCCACTGCACCACCTAATTGCTGATGGCTCTGTACCATTCTTTGAGTGAGGTATGCTGTATTAGGATTACAGCAAACAACAATATTTTTATCAAAAGGATTTTTAAAAAAATTTTTAGGTTTATACCACTTTCTTGGTTTTTTTTCTTTGAAGACCAGTAGTAGTCCAGGTTTACATCTGCATGATTGACTTTAGTTAATAAATGTTAGTTACGCAAAAGACCATCACAAATAGCAAGCAAAATCACTTATCCAAGCTACAGGACTCTTGCACCAACTCTGCCAGGCCCAGAGGCTCACAGCAGTGAGTCATCATTCTCTCAAACAGTGAATCTTGTAACTAGTGCTCCAAAATCAGAAATTGTATCCCATTCCCCCCTTCTCTTTAGGAGGAAAAAATACTCTTTTGCCTTTGTAAATGAACTATTTTCAGTCTCAAACTGGCAACTGAACAATATTTGGAGAAGGCTGCCTTTTGCTAGACAGGAATCTTTTCCTTGCAAATTTGATAGGTTACTTTGACAGAAAAAAAAATATATTGCTGGAAGCTTCACTATCTCATTCTAAGTTTAAGAAAATTCCATAGATGATGAAATTTCAAATCCCTATACTGAATTCTCCCAGGGACCAGATGCAGAGAACATTTAGGTAAGGTACATTGACAAAGATTTGAAGTTGTTTCCTATAACTCTGAGTTAGGCAGTATTAGTTTTATGAACACTTGAGATAGGAAATTCAGTCAACTGAAATAATTTGTCCATATTCACATAGCTATTTTTACTTCTTGCTTTATAAACTTTACCACCATGCCTAAGTTCCTTCTCACCCTGAAAACTTCCTTAGATTCCCATAGGATCTCCTCTACCTGGAAGGTCTCACTGACATTCAGGCTCCGTTGTCCCATTGGTGGAACCTTTCCTCAAGTAGCTAACTTAGGGCAAGGGTTCAGGCCAGAAAAGCTTCCTTTCCTTCCTAGATCTGCTTCTTACTGCCTATACTTTGATACAAATGCCCCCTGAAATTGACCATGTACCCCCTAAATCAAAACTCTCATTTTCAGTTTATTTTTGTTCATTTTCCTCTAGTCTAAGAGAATGCGATCTTCTTTAATATGCGGACCATCTCCCCCCTTATATTTGTAACTAGGGTGCTTAGCACAGTTCTAGCACATGGTAAGAGCTCAGTAAAGGCTTGCTATCTACCTATCTATTAAAATGGGAATTTAAATTGCAGCTTAGGTTTCAACTCCAATTCTAGCCATACTTGCTGCTGTACTACATAGTAAGACCCTTTCTACTTAAGGTTGTCTTAGACTGAGAATAATAATACCTCCCCCAAAAAAATAATAACAAAAATAAGGCATCCATGACAAAAAAAGTTGCTAAATTAAGTGCTTTACCATATAAATACAAGCAAAAAATATATAATTTATGAATATGTATATTCATGAATTGTGACTGTTTGAATTGTGAATATGTATATTTGAAATGAGACAATCAGAGAGAGGGTGAGAGCCACATTCACACATACAGAAAAAGAGAGAGAGAGACAGAGACAGAGACAGAGACAGAGACAGACAAACAGAGAGACAGAGAAAGAGAGAGAGACACACAGAGATAAATTAATGAAAACTTGAGTTAAAGAGATTTATAAGTACATAATCATAAAAAATAGATTGCATTCCACAGCATTTGTGGTAACTGATTGCGGAAAATGAAGGAATTTTCCCAGGTGACCCTACTTCCCTACATAATGTTATAAGGACACTGTGCCATTTTGCTCAATAAAAGCCATGTTGCTTACCCTTGCAGTGGTGTTAGGTTATTATATAACGTTGCTTCATGTGCTGTGTAATAAAGTATCTATCATAAAGCTAGGTTAAATCACTGTTCAAAATCCTTCAAACAGCTTTATTCAAAATGTTCTGTCAAGTATAAGGGAAATAGGATTTTAAAAAGGAATTTTCTCCTTCAAAAAAAAATGATTTATTGATGTTGCTTGTACATCACTGTTATGTCCCCTAATGACTTTCTCCTCTCCCCCAAAGAAACCTCCTCTCTAAAATAATAAGTACAGACAAGAAAACAAATAAATGCTTTGGCTACATCTAAAAAAATATGCCATGTTCAACATTCAGCATCCACTATAGATGAGAGGTCTGAAGTCTTTCAGCATTGTTTTCCTTTAAATTCTGTGATCATGACATAAATTGTTGCTCTGGAGAAAACTCTGTTGCTGTTTGTGGAATTTTCTGGTTGCTAAGTGCTGCTTTATTTATTAACTAATTTAGCACCATTTTCATTAGATCTATTGAAATGATTAATTCCAGGCAGAGTTCAGAAAGGTGGCAGCTGTCTTGCTATTTTTCACTAGAAAAAAATAGTTTTACTATCATTTCTTTTATTTATAACAATCACTTTCCCATAACCTTCCACAATTAAATTGTTCCTTGTGAACAAAAAGAAAATAATTTTTTAAGTAAGAAAAAGAAAAAAAAAGACCAGCACTAAGAAGAAAACAAAAGTTAAAAAAGACAGCAAAAAAATCAACAAAAAATATTCCCGAGTATGCCTATCACATTCTCTATCCATAATACCTGCCTCCCTACTGAAAGAGGGTAGTTATATTTATTAAATAGTATTCTATGATTTAAACTGTTTATTACAATTCATCAAAATATTACTGCTTTGAAGTGTTGTGATTTAGATTATAAAAGTCATTCTTTGTTTATACTGTTCTTTTTTCTTGGCCCCTACTTGGTAGAGTGGAAAGAAAGAAGATCTAAAGTAAAAAAAAAAACAAAAAAAAACCCAAAAAACCTGAGCTCATCTGGATGTAGGCTCTTATTAGCTGTGTGACTCTAGATAAATCACTTCATTGGTTTGCCTCAGTTTCTTCATCATCTATCTCCCAGGGTTGTTGTGAGGGTGAAATAGATAATGTTTATTAAGTGTCTCACCCATAGAAGGCATATATAAATCACTTATTCCCTTCTCTCCTTTTCACCTACTCTAATTCAATACTTGTCTCTATATTCCATCCCATATTATCAATATCTTTTTTTTATTCTATAGTTCTCCATTATGCTGTTCACTGAATACTATCATGTTATTCTCATCAAAAAGTTATACAACTACAAGTGCTTTGAACAAATCAAGTTCCAAAGCATTAATTTTAGATGGATTTTTTTATCATACTTTGCCTTTTTACAAAGCAGTTTACAACTTTATCCAAATGGAGAAGCATGAGTAAAAATACCAAGGGGTCTGACTACATTATTCACAAATAATGAAGTGAAAAAAGGTTAATCTAATGAGAAATTAATTTCTTTTGGTGTCAGAAGTTCAGTAATCATAGGTATTTCAAATATAAAAGCCAATGAGACATTTGAAGATAAAAATACTGAACATAATGAATTGCTACTACTGCTTAACATTCAATGCAATCATGTTTCCAAGATTTTTAATATCATTTTAGCTATTTTCTTATAATAAGAATTCTTATTAGCTATTTGTTTAAATCCCACAAATCGTTGAGAAATGATGTGAGTTATTATTCATCAAAGTCCTTTCTCCCGAAAAGCCAAAATTTTGTTTAAATTCACCAATTTTCTGGCCATCTTGTCATAACCTCCATGGAAGCTGTGATAACAGAGATAGTCAGTTTAGTTAACATAAAAATTGGCATTAGAAAATCATAGGAAAAGTGAGGGAAGCTAGACCACCTTTCAAATGGTCTTTATAGCATGCTAAAATTAATTCTATTTAGTCAGATCATGCAGCAATCCCCTACATGCTTTCTGTACTTCAGTCAAATAGTGGAACTGATTTTTGTTTGTTTGTTTGTTTTGCTATGCCTGGCACACAATATTACATCCTGCGTGTGTATGCCTTTACCCAATCTATTCCCCTGACTCCCACTTTCAATGAATTCTCTCTTGATCCTTGCCTCTTAGAATCTCTCAAAGCTGAATTGAAGTTCAATCTCCTACATGGGACCATTATTGGTTTTCTATTATATATACACACATTCACACCCTCTGCTGTTTCTGCCACTAGACTGTAAGTTTATTGAAGGCAGGAAGTGATTTATTTGTATGTCCAGTGTTTTGCACAGTGCCTGACTCAATGCTTATTGATTTATAGCAATTACCTTATTATATAAAATACTTGATATAATTCAGCAATCTCATATTTTTCTCAGACTCTAAGAAGGCTAATCCTCAAAGAATTTAAATTCACTCCAGGAAAGTCAGTTCTTGCAGTGGAATGCTTTCTCTATCCAAAAATGAGATATTAAAAGAAGACTACTTCAGAGTTTAAATATGAACATTCAGGGTTTTATGTAAAGCAAATATGATAAAATGAATTTTCTCTTATAACTACATTAATTGTGCTTATCCTGTGTTCACCTATAGGCAGGAAATTTTTGTTTTCTGACTCAATAGTTAACAGACCACAGTTATAAAAATAGATATCCTTGTTTCCCTTTGAATGCATTAAGATATAATAAAGTACTAGTGATTTTCCATCCTCTGGAAGTAGGAGAATTATTGATAAGCTTTATGCTATTTTTTTCAAGTGAAATATTCCCAAAACATTAATGAGATCAATTTTTAAAATAATGTATTTACAAGAAAAAAATATCAAAAGCTATTTTTGAAGTTCTCTAGGGTCAAAAGAAAATTCCTTTTATGACTAGACACATACCTTCTCCATTTGCTCTTACATCCATTTGCATTTTTAAGTTGAGAGTTTGCTTTTCCTTTACAATTAATTAGTCCTGAAGGAGTTTGATTAAGCATTTTAAAATTAGAGAAAATACTTCAAATAGTCAGAAAATCCAAAGATAAATAATAAAATTGAAGATTAAAAAATGGACTAGTAAATCAAACTAGGAAATGACTTTATGAAAAAATAAGTATATAAATTATTTATTAATTTAATTAAATGAAATAAGATAAAACAAATTAAAAGCATCAAAACTGAAAAGAGTGAATACCACAACAATGAATATCAAATTAACATAATTATTGGGAATTGTTTTGCCCAATTATATGGCAATGAAAATGACAATCTACGTGAAATGGATGAAGGTTTACATAATACAAGTTGGTCAAATTAACAGAAGAGGAAATAGAATACTTAAATATCCCTGAGAAAAATAGGAATTGAAAAAACCATAAGTGGGATCCCTAAGGGGAAAACAAAAAAAGATAATCAGATGGATTTGCACGTAAATCCTGATAAACATTTAAAGAACAACTAATACTTTTGAAAAAAGAGGGAGTTTAATCAAATTCCTTTTATGCCACAAATATGGTTGTAATTTGTAAACCATGTAGAGCAAAGCTATTAGAGAATACTCTGGCCCAATTTTCCTAATGAATATCAATGCAAAAAAAATTAAATAAAATACTCTTAAGGAGATTACAATTAATAATTAACGTCTCACAAATATCATACATTACATGCAGCTAGCACTTATATCAGGAATGAAGAGTTGACTCTGTATTAGGAAAAAAAAACTTTAAGAATTTTTAATAATAGAAATAAAATTATATTTTATATCAATATGTAAAGAAGAATAAAGTAATTGTCAAAATACCGAGGAGATTGGGGAATTGAGACAATTAAAATGATCCACACTGACTGCATCTTGTGATTCAATTTTGAAGGTAGCTTAGATTTCTTCCTATTCTACAGGTCTAGTACAAGTTTTGTTTTTGTATTTTTTTTCCTTGTGAGAAAATTTTTTTTCAATTGTGGGAAATGAGAGAAAATCTTATTGTATTGTTTGAACCTGGTCCTGTGTGGCTGAGGGAATGGAACACTTCTATCTGCTGGTTAGAAATCCTTAACTAAGGACCTAGGGTATGCTGACCAGAGAAATCTGGTCAGAACTGAAGATTAATGCAATGAGTTTTGTCATCATTGTACATCTCAAGCAAACCATATATCTTCTCTGAAAACTTGCCTGCACCAATCAATCAGTTATTGTTTACATGTTCCCTTGTTTGTATACAGAAATTTGGGGGAAGTGGAACACTTCTTTTTTCTCAATTCAATGAATTACACCTATTCATTTCAACCCTCCTAACCTGAAAAGTCATTAATGTTTCATTTAATTTGAAATCAGATTACTTAAACTTTTATTGTTTCTTTTTAATTAATTGATATCATTTGATTTTTAATGTATAAAATTCTGTCTCCTCCTGTATTCAAAGTCCAGCCCTAAGCCAAGAAAGGGACTTGGTCTTGAATGTTAAGGCAATTGTCAAGCAATGCTTAATAAATAAAAGCTTGAATGTTTATTCAGTCATTTCATTTTCACCTGCCACAATAAAATGTCTATTCCACTAGAAAGCAAAAGAATAAATGTAGCCTTTATTAAAATGGTAAGTAATATTAGTCTAAAACCAAGAGGAATAATTTTCTCTAATTGGGATAAACTAGAAGCCTTGCAAATAAGAGGAAGGGTGAATCAAGAATATCCATTACCATGACTATTATGTAATATTGCATTGAAATGCTAGCAAAAGCAATAAAAATGGGGAAAAAATAATTTGAAAAAGTAAAATTAAACAGTGAGTAACAAAATTATCAGTCTTTGCAGACTACATGATGAAATTCTTAGAGAATCCTAGAGAATCTACTAAAAAAACTTTTTAAAACATTAAACAAATTTACACAATTTCCAGATATAAAATAAACATAAGTCATTAGTATTTCTATATATTACCAACTAAGCCCAAAAGGAAGAGATTGAAAAACAAGTTCAATTTAAAATGACCACACACTATATAAGATACTTGGGAGTCTACCTACCAAGATATACCCAGGGTCCATATAGTATATTAACACAAATATAAAACATCTTTCACACAGATAAGCACATCTAAAAATGAGCAGACTAATCATAGCTCATATGAAGGCTGTGTCAATGTAATAAAAGTGACAATTCTCCATAGGTTAATTTACTTATTAATTGCCATACCAATCAAACAACCAAACAATTATTTTAGACAGCTAGAAACAGAATAAGAAAATTAAACTGGAAGAACAACAGGTCAAGACTATTAAGTGAATCAATGAAAAAAAAATATGTGAAGGAAGGCAATCTAGCAGCAATATATTTCAATCTATATCATAAAGTGGGAATTAATAAAATAATCTGGTACTAGCTAAGAAATAGAGTAATGGATCAGTGGAATAGATTAGGTATACAATACATAGCAGCAAATGACTATAGTAATCTATTCTTTGATAAAGTAAAAGATCCAAGCTTTAGAGGCAATCACTCAACATTTGACCAGAATTGAACTGGAGAAAGCTGGAAAACAGTTTGGCATAAAATGGGTATAGACCAACATCTCACATCTCATGCCATAATAATATCAAAATCAGTAAATGACTTAGACATAAAGTAAGATTTCATAAAGGCATCAAGGGAAAACTTACCTGTCAGATCTACAAATATGAGAACATTTTATGAAAAAGAAGAAATAGAGAGCATTATAGAAAGTTACACGGATAATTTTGATTACGAGAAATTTGAAAAAGGCTTTATACAAGCAATACTAATGCAGCCAAAGTTAGAACTAAATCAAATAAACTGAGGAGAAAATTTTTGGAAAATTTCTCTGACACACATACATACATGTACACACACATATATATTTGTATATACACATAGACATACATAAACAAACATATATATTTCTTTGTATGTGTATACACATACAAACACATATGTATATGCATATATATGTATACAGACACATACATACATAAACATATATACTTCTCAAATATATAGGCAACTAAGCCAAATTTATAAACATAAGAACTATTCTCCAATTGATAAATGGTCATTTAATAAGAACAGGTCAATTTTAGAGGAAGGATTCAAAGATATAAATAGTTATACATTTTTTAAATCCCTAAATCACTATAGAGAAATGAAAATTAAAATGACTGTGAAATACCACCCCATCCCTATCAGACTGTTTAATATTACAGAAAAAAATAGTAAACACTGGAGAGGTATAGAAAAATTGGGACAATCATGCGCTATTGGTGGAGTTTTCAACTAGTCATTTGGAACTACACCCAAAGGGCTATAAAACTCTGTGTTTTCTTTGATCCAGTAATGCCACTAATAGGTCTGTATCACAGAGATAAAATAAAAGCAAAAACACCATATATGTACAAAAACATTCATAGCAACTCTTTTTATGGTAACAGAGACATGTAAATTGAGGTGATATTTATCAATTGGAGAACAGGTGAAACAGGTTGTAGAAAAGCATTTTGATGGAATACTTTTTTGTTAAAAGAAACAACAAACATGATAGTATCAGAAAAAGATAACCTGGGAAGACATATAAATTGATGCAAAATGAAGTGAACAGAATCAGGAGAACATTGTACACAATAACAGCA
>JAQQSU010015447.1:0-11174 GCA_028627135.1 Pseudochirops cupreus
CATGAAAGAGATTAAAGAAAAAAGAAAAAGAAGTATACAAGAAAAACAAGATTATGACCAAAAAAAAGTTAACCAATTAGAAAAGGAGACCCAGAATCTTAAGGAAGAAAATGACTCCTTGAAAATCAGAGTTAGGCAAGGGGAAGCCAGTGAAGTTATAAAAGATGAGGAAATTGTGTGTGTGTGTGTGTGTGTGTGTGTGTGTGTGTGTGTGTGTGTGTATGTGTGTGTGTAATGAAAACATGTAAGATAATGTGAAACAAGCAAATCTAAAGAATCTAAAGAATAGATCAAGAAGAGAAACATAAGAATAATTGTACTACCTGAAAGATCTGATCAAAAAATGAATCTTGAAGAAATAATTAAAGAAAATTGTCCTGAAGCATTAGAACAAGAGAGGAAAGTAGAAGTAGAAAAAAATCCCACAATCACCACCTGAAAAAGATCCCATGAGGAAAACTCACAGGAATATTATAGTTAAATTCCAAAACCCCCAGATCAAGGACAAAATATTATAAAATAAAACTCTAAAAGGATGGAGTGGGAAAGGATAAAGGAGGAATCTTTAGAGGGGAGGGTGAGGGAATAGGTTAAAAGGGGAATATGGAAGGGTCTTTAGATTTAGGGGAATGGGAGGATAAGGATGGGAGCTGGGAGGGAGACAGAATAGGACAAAGGGGTGTACAAAAAGGAGTTTAGATTTAGGGAAGTGGGAGGACAAGAGACAGATTGCTGCAGTGGGGATAGGTTACATAATAGGAGGGCAAGGTAGTAGGTAGGAGACACAGGCAAAAAGAGATATGCACAAACATAAAAACAAGATTAGAAATAGAATCTCTTGTGGAAAGTATATGTTTATAAATGTATTGTATATATTTATATATATATTGTGTATGTGTATATATGTATGCATGCACATATATATCAATACCTATATATAAATATATCCATGCTCAATTATAGCTTTGAGGTTGTGCGTAGCAGGGGGGAAGGGAGAAAAAAAGAACAAAGTAAAAAAACAACAGAGAACAAAAGAAAATCTACAAGGAAACAAAGAAAAGATGAACAGAACATTCAACATAACACACAGAATTTAATATATAGATTTTCTTGAAGTGATAAGTTACTGCTATATATTCTGAATCCCATCCTATGTTCTGCTGTGCACACGTTTTTTTAAATTTAATATTTAAGTTTATAAAGTTTATTTTTCTTTTCTTATTATGTATTAAGTTTTAGTATTTGTCTAAAATTTTTTAATTTAAAAAGAATATAAATTGTTTCTGTTCAGTCATTTTCAGTCATGTCTGGCTCTTCTTGACTCCATTTGGGGTTTTCTGATACTGGGATAGTTTGCCATTTCCTTCTCCAAAGAATATCATGAAGGACTATCAAATACTTTATTCAAATCTTGGGCAAGTCACCGTATGGAACTCATTTTTCTCATCCGAAAAATGAAATCATTGGACTACTTAACCTCTAAGATCCTATCTAAATCTGTCATCCTATGGTCCTATAAATATCTACAACATTCTCCTGATCTATTAATTTAATAACACTGTCAAAGAAAGGAAAATAATAGCAGTCGGGCATTCCCTATATTTAATGAGACTGTGACTCTTTGTGACTACTGCTTTCCTTTCTAAATATTCACTAGCTATCTTTTTACTTACATTCTAGAATTTTGCCAGCAATCAAGGTCAATCAAAGTCACTGGCCTTTAGTTTGAAATCTCCATTCTCTTCCTTTTTTGGAAAAGCAGGATATTTGCCCTTCTCTTCTTCAGTGTTACCTCCTTGGTTATCTGAGATCTTTCAAATGTCACCAAAAATAGCTCAGTGGTCACAAAATAGTTGTAGTGGTTTTTCAATTGCCTAGAATATAGGCCATCTGGGCTTGGAGACTTGAACTCAACAAGGGCACTTGTGAATCTCTTACTCTATCTCCCTACTCATCTTGACTGTTGCCACTTGTAGTGGCCATTTTCATTCTTTCCTTTCCATTACAAAGATCATTCTCCTTGGCAAAGAAAAGAAGAGTTGAGAAAATCTGCCTGAACTCTGTTGTCTGTTAAGTATAATTCCAACCACTCCAAAGTGGTACACTCCTTCTTTGATCTTCCTCTTTATATATATATGTATGTATGTATGTATACATATATACACACACATGTACACATAATACATACATGTATCTATATGTATAGATTTATGTAGACACATACATTTTTATATATGAATATATATATATATATATATTGATTTCATAAAAGTTCTTTTTTCCCCAAACTTTTTATCAGCAACTGTTTACGACAAATTTTTTCCAGATCTGTAAGATAAAAGGAAGAACAGCAGATTTGGAGTTAGCAGACCTATGTCTAACATTTACCACTTAACAGACCAATCATGTTCACTTCAGCAAGTTAGTTAACCCCACTAAACCTCAATTTCGTCATCTATTAAATAGGTACAATAAGAGAAACTAGAAAGTATAGTGAGTCGTGCTCAGGACTTGGCTTCAGGAAGACCTAAGTTCAAATCAATCCTTAGATTTTTCCTAGCTGTGGGACACTGAGTAAGTAGCCTAAACTCTGTCTGCCTCAGTTTCCTCATCTATAAAAATGAGGGTCATAATAGCACCTAGCATTCAGGGTTGTTCTGTCAATCAAGTAAGACAGTCTGGATGAACAGCTTTGCAAAACTTAAAGTTCTGTATAAATTTTCTATTACCTACCACTTAGATCTCATATATTTCAGGCTATTAGACCCATGAGGCAGGGGCCATGTCTATTATTCTAATGACTCTTTATTCCACAAGGATTTGGGGGAAGGAAATATTGTGCAAACTCTGAAGTGTTCTATAAATGTGGAGTTATACGTATTGCTTTTTTTGAAAGATGCATTTCCAGGGTTACCACAGTCAAAAGATTTTTCCCTAGGTGGTCAGTATTTTGGTGATTAGCTAGGCTGATCCTTAAACAGTAGAAACAGGCTATAACTGGGCCAATATTTGAGCCCCCTTCAGGCCAGAGTTTGTTTTCTTCTTGTGTAGCCTCTGAGAACTCCAGATCACCTCTACAGCATAAGGAAGCTCCAAAATGTCACTAATAATCAGCATTCTCAGTCTATCTACTATGCCTCTTGTGGCATACTCTTTTTTAAGTATAATTGAGGGCAAGGGAAAGCCAAATATGTGTTTGATTCCACATGAACAGAACAAAAGAAGTCCTGTGATGGAAATTTGCATCTTTCCATTCTTCTTGCTGATGTTTTAATTTCTTTTAGAAACCCTCACTTCAAATAATGATTAGCTAGCATGTATATGGCACTTAAAAATTTGTAAAGCACTTGACATGCATTGAATCACCCAATTGTCCTGTATAATATAGGTACTTACTGAAGATAGTACTATCCCCATTTTACAGCTCAGGAAACTGAAGCTAAGGGAGTTTAAGTGACTTGCCCACTTTCACAAAGTTTTAGTGAGTAGGAGTCAAAACTTGAACCCAATTCATTCTGGCTTCAATCCCAATCCTCCCTCCATTATAGCCCATGCTACCAGCCTGCCCTCTTTCTCAGGATAAATACTACAAGTAACCAGTCTTCATTCTTTAGTGTTCTGCTCACCTCCAGTGAACTTAGCCATTTTTACAAGCTCTCAATTTGCTAATAAAAGGATTGAAAAACCGCATTGGTTTAATGAGTAGGCTCTCTGTATTTGGTTATCATTAGCAGCCAAAGGGGGAATTCAATCCACATAATCTACCTCTGTAAGGGAAGAGCAAGTATGGGTGTCTTCTCCATCATTTCATTTTCATTTTGACAGAGCAAGAGGCCATTAGTATTCATTGCAAATTCCCTTGGCAATTTCCCTGTTTCCTTCAACTTCTTAGATCTCACATCATTTTAGGCTGTTAAGCCCACTGGGCAGGGGCCATGTCTCATTCCGTGTTCTGAATCACATTTGACACATTGTTGGAACTCAATAAATGTAGAATAATATTAGTAATGAATAGGTTTGCAATGTAAATGAGAGAAGGAAAGCAAACTTTTGGGAGAAGGGAACACTGAACCTGCACAGGGAAATAGAATTTCAAAAAGTCAGTCATTTTTGAATGTCTTTGCTGAGTCTCACACGGTTCTAGGCACATTGGGATACATAAAGAAGTATAAGACATGGTCCAGGTCTATAGGGAGCTCACTAGGAGCTAAGTTATAGGTATACAAATCCAGGCAAAAGACAATCTCTGTCCTCAAAAAATCTGTCTGAAGTAGCTGGCTGGCCAGTGAATAGAGGCTGGGCAGAACTGAGTTCGAATATGGCCTCGGGCGCTTACTTGCTAAGTGACTCGGCAAGGTGCTTCACCTCTGTAAGCCTCAGTTTCCTTAACTGAGGATAATAATAGCACCTCTATTGATCCTAAATAAGGCACCTAACTTCTCTCCACCTCAGACTCCATAGCTATAAAACAGAGATAATAGTAGCACCTACTTCTCAGTGTTACTGTGAGGATCAAGGGAGGTATTAACATACATGAAGTGTTGGAACAATGGAAAACACAATATATTTGGAGACACAGGATCTGCCACTTACTTTTGGTGTGAACTAAGGCAAGTTACTGACCCTCTCTTGGCTTTGGTTTCCACTTCTGTAAAATGAGAGGGTTGGTCTAAAAGGCCTCTGAGGTCCTTCCATAGCTCTAAAATTCTCATCTCAAACTCCTTGCCCATGTGACTTTTAGAAAGCCATATCAACTTCCCTGTTCCTCAGTTTTACTAGCTATAAAAGATGACGGATATTAATAAAAATAAATAGGGATATTAATATTAACCAGGCCAACCTCCCGCTATCATCTGAACTGCTGGAGGCAGCCAAATGGAAATGCCTGGGTGTCCCATTACAGAGATAAGAGGTTGGAGGCACGTGTTCACACTTCTTTCCCCGGGTGGCTTGTCTACTACTTAACTCCACTTTCCTGAGATCAGAGCTATTGAAAAGTGGAATGGGTGGACATAGGAGGCACTAGGGGGTCTTCAAAGGCTGGATGACAGGTTAGGTTCAGGTAAAGGGTTATGGGTTCAACTATGGATCAGATTAGATTGCCTTTGAAATCCTTTCTGGGATTCTGAGATTTTCCACTGGGGCCTAGTAGAAAGAATAAGACTGGTAATGAGGAGACATAGGCTCTAATCCTGGATTTTCCATTAACGAACGATGTAATAATGGTTAACTCATTTCACCTGCCAACTGGACTCCCTTGACTACTATTTCCCCTCAGAGTATAATGGAGATAGTCTAAGACCAGGAGCCCAAGAGATCTGGAAAAAGTAGCACCCCTCAAACCACCAGCTTGGACCCCACAGCCATCATTGAGGGGAGAAATCATTTTGCAGAGAGGGTCCACATTCCTCATCACAACAACTGTTGACCAACTACCACCAAGAGGGCTGATAAGAGCCCTGGGAGAAGCAGGACTCTCCTGGACCTGCACTCCAGAGGAGCCATCATTCAGAGAAGCAAATCACCTGGAGAGGGGGCCAGCCATCCCCACCAAGTGAGAACCAATTGCCTTTCATAGAGTAGGCAAGTAAGTCTAACTTTTAAAGAAATAGGGCAGCCTGTTAGAGAAACCAGAGGAATCACACAGGAGACAAATCAAACCACCAATCCCTCTTTGATCACCATCAGCCCCTCAGACCTTGATGAAGACCACCATGGACTCTGAAGCTAAGAGCTGTGGGACTAGCAATATTTCAATCCCTATGCCCTTAGTCATCATCTTGGGAACAATCCCTGCTGCTCTGGCAGGCACTACAATCATAACTACTAAGAACCCAGAAAAGAAAGTTCTTTCCATCAGTCCTTGGCACTGTCAAATGGTCCAACATTAGAAACTGATACCAATTGATCTGTAGAAATAAGAAGGGGCCAGTAGGTGGCACAGTGAATAGAGCACTGGCCCTGGAGTCAGGAGGACCTGAGTTCAAATGCGACCTCAGACATTTGACACTTACTAGGTGCGTGACCTTGGGCAAGTCACTTAACCCTGATTGCCTTGCCTCCCCCCTCCAAAAAGAAATAGCAATAAAGATGAGGCATGATCATCAGTTTTATTGCTGTACCTGAAGGACCAGAGTGCCTTTCCATGTGACTTGCTGCTGAAGCCTTGCATATGTATCATCAACCCCATTTGAATGTGAGCTCCCTGAGAAGAGACACTTACTTTTTTATTTGGTTCTTCACCTAGCAGGGTGTTTTGCACATAGGAAGCATTAATAAATGCTACATGTATTCATTATTCATTCATTCACTTTTTTAGCTTTTTTTCTCATTCTCTTTCAAGTGGAGATAACCAAAATATTAGACCTGGAAGGGACCTAGTCAAAAGGCCCATATTTTATGAGAGAGAACTAAGGAAGGCAAAGTGAATTGCCCAATATCACACAGATAGGGCAAAGGTGAAACTAGAAAGCAGGTTTAGAATGCTTTCTATAGACTGGGCAGCAAGTAACTCAGTTACGTGGGGTGTTGGTCTTGCAGGCAGCAGGACCTCAGTTTGCACCTTGTCTCAGGCACTTATTTTGCTGTGTGACCCTGGGCAAGTCACTTATTTTCTCCTAGCCTGGATTTCCTCATCTCTAAAACTGGAATAATAATAGCACGTACCTTGGGGTTATTGTGAAGGTCAAGAGATAACACATGTAAAGCTCTTTGCAAATTTTAAAGCACTCTATAAAATCGTTGTTATTATTAAGAAGTAGGTTATTAAATTTCATAGTGATTCCTCTATAAACTGTGGAATGCTTTTGCAAATTAGATAATTTCCTCCTCCTGTGTGTGTTTGCTAGCCATAGAGTTTCATTTACTGGATTTTTTTAAGTGGAGGGAGTGATTTTATTGAAATGAAAACTGAAATATTCAAGTGCCAAGAAAAAAAATGGAAGTTCTTTCAGAGTCTCGTTCCACTGAATAAACTGTGTGTTTTATAGGTTGTAGTTAACAAGGTACATGCTACAAGAGAATAAAACAAGTAGATGTTAACAGGACAACTCTCTCTCTAAGACATTGAAAGAAATGTTAGGGAAACTGCACAGGAATGCCTCTTTTTTCTCTCTATAGGTTTTTGGGGATAGGAAGATGTCCCACATCCACCATGCCTGTATCACTGGACCCTCTATTTCCTCAGCTCCAGCCAGGTTATTTATTGTCTTTTTCACCACAGAAATGATGCTGTACCAGGGGCAGGACAGCCTTGAAAGTCCCATGTTGAATTTATTATATACTTAAAAAGAAAAGCAAGCTCTATATAATGGGAGATTCTTGGTTTCATTTATAATCCTCTCCTGTTCTATAATGTACGTGGAAATGCTCATTTTACTCGGTGTTTATATAAAGTTCATAATTTTTAAAATGGAATAGAAACATTTGGAATAAAAATATTTATTATCAGAAGACCTGGGGCTGAGATCTTGGTCCTAATGTATATTACTTGTGTGACCTTGGACAAGTCACTGGGAGACAATGGGAGAGAACAGAAAGAGTTCTAGCTTTGGAAGAGGAGGACCAGGATTCATTTCCCATCTCTGCCTCTTACTATCTGTGTGACTTTATTTCATCTCCAGGAGCCTAGCTTTTCATTTATAAAATGAGAAGGTTGAATTAGATGGACTTTGAGATGTCTTCCAGTAATAGATGTGTGATTGAATGATTTTCTATCGCTGGTCTTCAGCTACCTATCCTCTAAAATAAAGTTGGACTAGCTAAACCATTGAGATGCTTTTTAGTGTTAACATGCTATGATGCACATTTTATATCTGCCCACTTTTTTCTGTTCAATCACTTATGTCCTAGAGCTTTTCAACAGCCTTCAAACCGGACTTCTGGCTTCCAGTCTCATCTCCCCAGTCCATCTTCTGCAGAGCTGCCAAAGTGATATTCCCAAAGCTCAGATCTGACTATTTAACTGCTTTGAAGAAGAAACTTGAATGTCATCCTATTGTGTCTAGGAGAAAACACACACTTCTCAGCTGAGTATTTAATAACCAACGCCATTTGTTTCCTGTCTCCCTTTGGAGGCTAATTGGACTTTATGACCCATCTCACACTTTAGGGTACAAGCAGATTGGCCTGCCTGTTGTTCCCTATCTTAGCATTGCAGCTCTGGTCACTTTGCCCTGCAAGTGCTATCCTCCATGTATAGAATAGAAACCTTTCTCACCTTCATTTTTCAGAATTCTTGACATTCTCCAAGGCTTGGCACCTCGGCACCTCTCCATGAAACTTTTTCTGATTCTCCTCATTGTAAATTCTTTTTTCCTATTCAAATAAACATTTGTACATATACATGTAACATATATTATAAGTATATGTGTGTATACACACACTCACACACACACACACACACACACACACACACACACACACACACACACACACATATATATATATATATATATATATATATATATACACACATATATATGTATGAGCAGCTAGGTGGCACAGTGGATAAAGTGCTGGGCATAGAGTCACGAGGTCTTGAGTTCAAACCTGACCTCAGACACTAACTAGCTGTGTGACCCTGGACAAGCAACTTAACCCTGTTTTCCTCAGTTTCCTCAACTGTAACATGAGCTAGATAAGGAAATGCAAAGCTTCCAGTATCTTTGCCCAGAAAACTCCAAATGGAATTAGGAAGGGTTGGACATGACTGAAACAACTAAACAATACACATGTACATGTGGCTTACATGTGTGTACGTATACACATGTGTACATACTTAACATCTATCTCACAGGGTAGTTGGGAAGACCAAGTGAGAGGATATTTACAAAGTACTTTGCAATACCTTAAAGTGTTATATGAATGTATCTGTATTGTTATTGTTATTATTATGTGCTGAGAATATAAAGACAAAAAGAAGAACAGTTCCTGCCCTTAAGAAGCTGACATTCTACCAACAGACTACAACATGTAAACAGATAGATAAATAGGTAGACATGTAGGTATAGATATGCACTCATGTATGTATGTATATTAGACACTGAAAATATAAAGACAAAATGAAGAATAGTGTCTGCCCTCAAGGAACTGATTCTATTGACAAATTACAATATATAAGTACACACAAACACACACACACACACACACACACACATACATATATATATATGGATATATAAATGTATATTCATATGTATAGGTATTTATATATGTGCATTGTCTGTTTAGTAGATCTATCCCATGCACATTTGTGTGTAAAAATGCAAAATAAAAAACAGCCCCTTCCTTCAAGAAATGAACATTCTATAGATAGCATATAGATGGGGGTGGGGGGTAGAGCTAGATGGCTCAGTAGATAGAGAGTTGATCCTGGAGTCAGAAAGACTTGACTTCAAGTCTGACCTCAGACGCGTAGTAACTGTGTGACCCTGGCCAGCTCACTTAACTTCGGTTTGCATTAATCCAATGCAGTGGCAAACCATTCCAATATAATTTGCCAAGAAAATTCCATGGTGTTATGGAAGGGTCGGACACAACTGACACAATTGAATAACAGCATCCATATTTGTGTCATTTATCTTAAATTATACATATAATAAATATACGTAAATTATATAATAGGTTTTGCCAAGAAATTTGCATAAATTATCTTATTTGATTTTCACAACAACTCTGTGAAAAAGATTTTCCCCCTTTTTTTAGATGAGGAAACTGAGGCTGATAGATGCTAATTGACTCACCCAGGCAGGATTTGAAATCACATGTTCCTGATCTCAAAGTCAGTGATCTATTCACTGTGTCTATATAATAGTGTATAGAGGCTGCCTATATAACAGAATAGGGGAGGCAAGAAGTGCTTATTGCATTAAATTAGATCCTATCATTATATCTTGATATTTGTGCATACACACACATGCAATTATATGCATATACATACATATCCCTCACACACATACCCCCAAACATACCAAAACTACCTTCCCCTCCACTCTGACCATTCAAATTCTACCAACAATTCCTTCAGAAATGTTTTCCTGAAAACACTGATGTATTCCCCATCTAAAATGTTATCCTATTATTATTATTTATTATTATTGGTACTTTGGATAGAAAGCCAGCATCCAAACCAAAAAGACCTAAGTTCAAATCCTGCTTCTGTTACATATGTATGTATGACTCTAGGGAAGTCACTTAACTTATCACTACTTTAATCAGGTCTCAAGGCTCTGAGTTGCAGAAAAGGTGGCCACCTGCATTGGTAGAGGGAATTTCTTCATATGAGAGTTCTTTCTACTGATGAAATCACAGGTCCATTCTCTATCCCTATCCATATCATTTTGCCACTTAACTGCATGCCACCATACACTGTGACTTACCTGTTCCAGATGTGTGAGTCTGTGCTCCCATGCACACATTTCTGGAGGACGGGATAGGTCTGCTGCACGTTGTAATAACAACATCAGTCTGGGGTCAGGGAGACCAGTAAAACTTGTAAGTTTTCTGAGTTCCCATTTCCTTATTTGTAAAATGGGGCTAGTAATGCTTGGTCTACTTCATTCTATGGTGGTGAGGAAAGTGCTTTGTTAATAGTGGAGAACAGAAATGTGAGCTGATGATGATGATGATGGCTTTGTTCCTATCGTTCACAGAGCCTAAGCTAATCATAAGAAGGGCATCTATTTATAAAGACCTTTACAAAGCCCTTCGCCAACATTAACTCCTGTAGCTTCACAGCACAACCATTGTGCAAGTGTTATTCTATGCTGTTTATAGATGAGAAAATTAAGGCTTAAAGAAGTTAAATGAATGACCTGATGGTGTACAAAGGGTTGGAGAGAAGGTGCCCAGAACCACAGAATCTCAAAGTTGGACCAACCTCAGTGGCCATCTAATACAAGCCATTTCTGAAAAATAATTCCCTCTACAATATTCCTGACAAGTGACCATCCAGTCTTTTCTTTCTTTTTTTTTTTTTTTGGAAGGCAGGGCAGTTGGGGTTAAGTGACTTGCCCAAGGACTAGTAGGTGTTAAGTGTCTGAGGCCAGATTTGAACTCAGGTTCTCCTGACTCCAGGGCCAGTGCTCTATTCACTGCACGACCTAGCTATCCCTATCCAGTCTTTTCTTGAAGAACTCAAGGGAAGTGGAACCCATTATCTCCCTAGGAAGCCT
>JAQQSU010015448.1:0-11173 GCA_028627135.1 Pseudochirops cupreus
AAATTACAAAGGAAAATTGCCTTGATGTCTTAGAACCAGAGGGCAAAATAGAAATTGAAAGAATTCACTGATCATCTCTTGTAAAAGATCCCAAAAAGAAAACTCTTAGGAATGTCATAGCCAGGTTCCAGAGTTCCCAGATGATGGAGAAAATATTACAAGCTGCCAAGAAGAAATAATTTGAATTCTGTGTAATCACCATCAGGATAACACAGAATCTAGCAGCTTATACATTAAGGGATCAAAGGGCCTCCAAGATGATATTGTGGAGATGAAAGGAGCTAGGATTAAAACCAAGAATCATCTACCCAGCAAAATTTAGTACAATGTTTCAGGGGGAAATATGATCATTCAATGAGTCAGGAGACATTCAAGCGTAGTTGATGAAAAAAAAAACAGAGCTGAATAGAGAGTTTGACATTCTAATACAAGAAGCAGGAGGAAGTAAATAGGGAAAAGAAGTCATAAGGAACTTATCAATGTTGGACTATTTATGTGCCTACATGGAAAAATGATAATTGTAACTTATGAATGTTTTCTCAGTATGAGGATATTTGAAGGGAATATCAATGTGTGTGTGTGTGTGTCTGTGTGTGTGTCTGTGTGTGTATACATATACATATGTCTATATTGGAGGGTATATGTGTGTATGAATACATATGTGAGTGTGTGTATATATGTGTACAGGTATACATAAATAGAGGGCACTGAATCAATTGCATAGGAAGAAATGATATTTAGAAGGGCAGATTGAGAGGTGGGAGAGGAATATAATGAGAGGTGATAGGGAGAGACAGAATGTGGTCAATTATCTCATATAGAATAGGCAAGGGATAACTTACAATGGAGTGGAAGAACAGGAAGCCAAAATGGAATGGCTCAGCCTTACTCTCATTGAATTTCGCTTAGGGAGGGAATCACATACACTCTAAATTGGGTATCTTGCCCTACAGGGAGTAGAGGGAAAGAGGATGAGAGGGGATATGACGAATGGGGAGCAGTTTTTTAGGGGAGAGTTGTTAGAAGCACACACTTTTGTAAAGGGACAAGGTAAAAGAAGAGAACAGAACAAATGGGGAGCTGCATAGGATGGATGCAAATATAGTCAGTCTTTCACAATATGTCTATTGTGGAGATGTTTTGCATAACTACACATATATGGCTTGTATTGAATTGCTTGTCTTCCCAGTGGGGGTGGGAGATGAGGAATAAAGGGAAAGAATCTAGAATTTAAAGTTTTTAAATTGTAATGGTAATGGAATTTGGAGATGCCCCTGAATTGGATTAGTTTTTGGGTTGAGTGTTAAAACCCAGAGTTTGTAAATCCCATTTGTGGGGTTCACTTGTTGACGTGAAGAGAGGGCTGAACTGGGAGGAGCTGTGAATTGGGAGAGAGGCCCAAGCTGAGAAGAGCTTAGAAGGAGTTTTGGGAGAACTGTACCCAGTATCGTGGAGCTTGAGTTGCTGAGAGAAAGACTGCTGAGAGCCCATTGAAGCTAACCACAACTTTTGAGAACTGCCACGCCTGTCTGTAAAGAACTGAGGAGGCATGCCTGTGATGCTGATATTTTGTCTGTCTGTTTTGGTGTTGTTTTGCCTCCTGGTGAAGGGTAGTGCTGCTGTTGTAGAGGTCCTGGAATCTTGTTATTGGTTCAGAAGCCCTGAAAGAGCATTTTCCTGTTACATGTTTACAGAAATCCTAGAAGAGGGCCTTGCTAATGTTTTCAGGGGTTCTAGGACTGTTCTACAAGCAGAGAGTGAGTTGATGAGAACATTGACTATGGCTTTGTTGAGCCTTGTCTTCCCAGGAACTGAGATTGCTGAGGGCTTGCCTGGAGTGAAGATGAAAGAAGGGCCTTTCCTTGGGTATTCAGTGCTGAGATGATATGTTAACCTTGTTATAACTTAAGGGTGGAGGGCCTTTTGTGCTCTCCTGCCCCATTTGAGGTTCAGGGATGGGAAGTCTTTGAGTTTTTTGTGCTCTGTGATTGACCAAATGAATGTACTTTGTTTATGATTGGAGACTAGTCTCTGTTTGAGAAGAGAGTCTTTTTTGAGTCACTAAATGTACTGCCCAGGACTGGGCTACTTTTACTAGTCTACTGGCTAGGGGTGGGATACTTGGACCTTGATACTTTGCAATTGAATTGAGAACTTACTTCCTAAATGAACAAGCTACACTGTATTTTGACTTTCTCTGTTCTATGAATGCTTGCTGAATAAATGGGGTTTACTATGCTGGTAATCCAAACCTTGGAAGTTGCCTTTTCTTGGCATTAGAAAAATCAAATGTTCAATACATATATGTATATATATTAGTAATAATAACAACAATTATTATTATTATTATTATTATTATGTTAATGAAACTGGGAAATAAGAAATACAGGCACTGGGGTAGGGAGATCTATCTTGCCCTACCAGAAAGTAAGAGGGGAGATGTGGGATGATATACAAAGAGCAGATTGGGGGAGGGGGTATACAATGGGATTGCTGTGTTGGGGTGTTGGATAGGGCAAAGATGGGGACAAAATTGTGACTCAAAATCTGATAGAAATGAATGATTTAAACTAACAATTATCAAAAGTTAATTTTTATAAAAGTTTTTTTTTGTTATAGATGAATAGCTGTTACCTAATCCAGAAGAGTTGAAGTGAAAAAAAAAATCTTTTAAGAGATAAGATTTTTACTATTCAGTTCTCCATTTTCATCATACATGATTATAAGAAATAAATGTTTCCTTAAAATTTCTTTGGTTTCTTCGTAACATTCTCAATTTTGAAAATGCTTCCTATAATTTTTCCCTAAACTTTTTTAGAGGTACCTCCTTCAGGAAGTGGTACTATGATTGCAAAGAAAAGGCAAGGACTTTGCCTGAACTCTCCCCCAAACCTCTCAGAATACTTTTAAATTATAACCCAAAACAAATTCTGTAATAGTAGAAGCCACAAAAGGAAATACTGAAACAAATTTCCAGTGCAAGACAACTTACAAGTTCCACAGGAAAGGTCTGTTGTGCAGATGTGAGATTGGAGTGAAGAGCTCACTGGCCAAGACTGGGCCCTGGCAAACCAAGAGCAAACCTTCTGTGCAAATGACTCAGCAGCAGTAGAAGCTGGTTTCAAAGGTTGAACAACTGGTCAAGAAGAAGATTTCTAGGGTGCCTTTGCTGGCTAAGTGGGCAGGACTCTGTTTCTTTGTCCATTCTAAGATAAATTATCTCACATAAAAGAAACAATGAAGAGCTTTAATAATAAATAAAGGGGAAGATATGGGAGGTGGTGGGCAATGCTTGAATTTAAATCTTAGATGTGTTGGCTCAAACAAGGAATAAGATACACAGTCAATTGAGTATAGAAATATATCTTACTCAATAGGAAAGTAGGAGGGGAAGGGAACAAGAGAAGGGTATGTGTGTTGCTCATAGTAGGTAAGATGTGTTTGGGGAGTAGATAGAAGCAAAACACTTTTGAGGAGGGACAGGGTGAAAGGACTGAGAATAGGAGAAACAGAGGGAAATAGGATGGAAGGAAATACAATTAGCAATATTAACTGTGAAAAAAATTTGAAGCAAGTTAATCTGATAAAGGCCTCATATCTCAAATATATAAATGAGTCAAATTTATAAAAATAAGAACCTTTCCCAATTGATACATCATCAAAAGATGTGAACAGTAAGTTTTCAGAAGAATTAATCAGAGCTATCTATAGCTATATGAAAAAACAATGTTCTAAATCACTATTGATTGAAGAAATGCAAATTAAAATCATTCTGGCATACCACCTCACACTATTAGATTGCCTAATGAGACAGAAAAGGAAACTGACAAATATTCCAGGGGATGTGGGAAAATTGATTTGGAATGGTGGTGTTTTGAACTAATTCAGTCATTCTGGAGAGTAATTTGAAACTATACCCAAAGGCCTATACCATTTGCCCTATCAATAAAACTGCTAGGTCTGTATTCCAAAATAGAGTTTAAAAAAAAAAAAAAGAAAATGACTTCTATGCATAAAAAACATTTATGGCAAGTATTTTCTGCTTTCAAAAAATTAGAAATTAAGGCATGTCCATCAATTCGGTAATTAATTAATAATTATTATTATTAATTCGGTAATTATTAATTAATTAATCAAAATGTGTTACCTACAATTGGAAATGTAAGCAAATAAAGGTATGTACTGAGGTACACACACAATTTTTAGAAAAGCAATGTATTGATTATCACAAATGATTCTGAAATAAGACATGAGGCCTTTGTGTGGCAGAAGGCATGTTGAATTAGGGAGCTAGTCACATTGGACTTAATCTATCATGGAGATGACTTTTAAAATACATCTCTCTCTGAGAGTAGAGCTGTTGTTTCATGCCTTCCCCCTCATATCTTACTCCTCATTACCCTGTTTAGGATTTTCTTGGTAAAGATACTGGAATAGTTAGCCATTTCCTTTCCCAGCTCATTTTATAGAGGAAGAAATTTAGGCAAATAGGGTTAAGTGACTCTCCTAGGGTCATATATCTAGTAAGGTTCTGAAGACCTATTTCTTGACTTCAGGTTCAGCACTCTCTCCACTGGACCTTCTAGCTACCCTTCTAAGGTAAGAACTTAATTGTAATAGACATCACATTTTCTGATTTGTCTATCCATTGACATGAAAAAAATCCACATTAATGAGGAAAAATGTTGTACTATTCATTAAAAAAAATCATTAAAATCATGTGCTAAATATTCTACTAAGCATTAGGGATACAAAAATTGGCAAAAGATAGTCCCTGACTTCAAGTAACTTACAATTTAATGAGGGAGACAAATAAATAAATATATACAAAGCAAACTATTTATAGGATAAATAGAAAATAATTTTTAAAAGGGAAGCACCATAATTAAGAGGGATTAGAGAAGATTTTCTGTACAAGATGGGATTTTAGTTGGTACTTAAAGGAAGTTAGGGAGGTCAGTAGTAGTAGTGGAGGTAGAGCATTCCAAGGACAGGGGATAGCCAGAGAAAAGGTCCAAAGAAGAAAGACAGAGTATCTTGTATTTGGAATAGCCAGGAGGTTAGTGTCACTGGATCAGAGTATGTGCTAAAGAGTAAGGTGTATGGATATGGAGAAAGTAGGAGATGGCTATATTTTACAGGGTTTGAAATGACAAAAAGAGCATTTGTATTTGATCCTGAAGGCAAAAAGAAGCCAGTGAATTGCATTGAAATTGGTGGGCAGGGATGAGCTTTTCACCCCTGTTTCAGGAAGATCACTTTAATGGCTGAGTGGAACATGAATTGAAGTAGGAATAAACTTGAGGCAGTCAGTTCCATGAGCAGGCTATTTAAATGATCAAGGCATGAAGTGATCAATCCTTGAACTCGCATGGTGGTGGTGTCAGAGTAGAAAAGTAGATATGTTAAAGAGATATTACAGAGGTGAACTCAACAGGCCCTAGGAACAGAATGAATATTGCTAATATATAGTGAGGAAGCCATGATGACTCTTAGATTGTGAGCTTGAAGGTCTAGTAGGATGGTGTTGTCCTTTACAATAATGGACAGCAAGGATGGGACAAGTTTAGAGGGATATATAATGAACTCTCTGTTGCACATATTGAGTTGAAGACAGAGAAGGATCAGTCAGACACAGAGGAAGAAAATTAGTAGAGAATGTTCACTGAATATCTGGAAAGAAGAAAATATTGGGAAGAGATTAGTTGATCAACACTTAAAGGCTACAAAGAGGTCAAGGATAATAAGGATTGAGAAAATCCCATTGAATTGGGCCACTAAAAGATCATTAATGATTTTGGTGAGACCTGTTCCTGCAGAATGATAAGGTCAGAAGCCAGATTTTAAGAAGAGAGTGAGAGGGAGATAAAGTTTAAGCACCTATTATTATAGATAGCCCTTTTGAGAAGCTTAGCTGTAGCTAAACAGGATTGAAGGCTCAAGGGAGGGTTATTTCAAGATAGAGGGACAGGCATGTTTTTAAACAAAAGAGAATAAACTAGTAGTGAAGGAGAGATAAAAAATAAGTGAAAGAGTGGGGGATTACAGAGGAGATCATCTACTGGAGGAGATGGAATGGAATGAATATGTTTCATAATTGCCCCAATTTCTTCTAAAATTGATCCTTTTCAATGTCCTTTCACATTTTTTCAGATTACATAATAAAGATAACAATAGTACTAACATCAATGATTTCAAATATATTGGCCTTTAATGTTTTCTAGGGTTCTTTCCTAACAGCAACCGTATGATGTCAATAATAAGCATTTTTTTTTACTTCCGATGAGAGAGAAGCTAAATGAGGTTTAGACAGTTTCCTGTGGTTACACATCCTATCATGTGAGTAATTCAAACTCATCTTGCTTGAACAAAAATCTATAATAGGGCTAATATATCTACTAATATGCCTTTGACCCAAAAAGATGTAGCTTGAGCAAAAGCCATAGTAGCAGAAGAAAGAACAATCAGGGGTGGAAATGAATTTGTCATCAGAAAGAGAAGGTCATAGAGATTAAGAGACAAACAGAAAGAGGCAGACAGATAGAGACAGACAAACTTGTAGGCAGAACATTCATTAAGCATTTACTTTGTACCAGTCTATAATGTTAACCTCTAGAATTATCAGTACAAGCATCAAGACAGCAAGATAGTCTTTGATCTTTAGGAACTTACATTTTAAATGGGGGGCGGGGGAAAGAGGAGGTTGTTGGAAAATTAGATTAGCCAGAAATATATTTTCAGCTCCATATTTTGAATTAAATCCCCAAGTCTCTATTTGGTAATCCCAATGGTTTTCCATAGCATAAATTTGGAAATCTGTGTATAAATTCACAGTTGTTCAGGCATATTTCATTGTGCTCTTTAAAAGAAACAAGTAGCATTTCAGTTACCTGATTTTCACTGTTTTTATGTTTTCCAACAAATATTTGTTTCACACAGGGTCAGGTAAGATAATAACGAGGATAGGTTGACTGTGAATAGATGTGTTGTTACTTCAGAAAGAAGTATAAATGAATTTGGACATTTCATAATTACTATTTGTCTCTGTCTTAAGAGTTCAAGCAGAAACCTTAGCAAATGGAATATTCTTCTGGGAGTTTCTAAATACTAAAAGTTTTTTTTTTTTCAGAACATCACATAATTTCTTTTTGCAGGATTGGAAAAAAAAATGTTGTGACATCTTGCTGAAGATACAATTTTAGTTTTGACTGTTTAAAACTTTAGTCTTTTATCTTGACAAGTCAAAAAATTTCTACCCTATTGATTCACTCCATAAAACAATTTGTAAATGGTCCAGCTCTAGTGTTATTTAAATTTAATTAAATATATAAAGAAAGACTACTGTGATGGATAAAAGCTTGTAGTATAGCAGACTTAATCAATTCATGGACAAACATCTAGTTTCAGGAAAGATTCTGTAATTATCATCCCTGGCCTGAAACTTGAGATACTATAGGAACTATCTGAAAGAGAATTGAAAAGTTTAATGGGAGCTAATATTCCCATGAAATTATATACCTTCATTTTGTAGATGAACCACTAACAAAAATTGCCTTTCACAATTCACAAGGTCCAAGCCTTAAAAGAGCCATTATATGTTTTACTAGTTTACAAATGGAAAGTGTGCCAAGAAGGTGAAGCTGAGATAATTCTATGTGCTTGTTTAGTAAAAACAACATAGTAGTATAAAAAAAACCAACATAATAGTATACTAAAGTCTAAAAAAAATCTTAATAGGTTGATTTTCAAAAAGGACTAGATGCCATATTTTACTGTTTTAGCCCTGATATTACAAAACAAGCAGAGCAAAAATTGTTAAACTTGAAAGTCCTTTCTGCAGACAAATTGTGTTCATTTAGCATCTATGAAAGTGATTACAGAATGGAATATTATGGCCTGAAAATACATAAAAGCCTTCCACAGAATTTTACAATAACAAAAGTAGCATATAAGTTACTCAAGCCTTTATCAAGCTATGTTCCATGGAAAACTTGTGCTTTGCAATTGTAAATACGGGTTCCATTAGAAAATTTCAATGCTACTGATTTTATACCCTCTGAACTATGAGCTCTACATTTTATAACCATAAAAAAGCACAGGAAACATTTTTCTCAGTATGAAAATAGACTTGTTTTCTTTCATTTCCAATCTATATTATTTAAAGGAATTCTTAGTGTTGAAGTTTATATAATAATAACGATAATTGTTATTCTCTGTAATACAAATTTTCATCTAAAATGATGTTAGCTAAATATATAGAGCTTTATGGATTGCAAATCACTATGTAAATTTATAAATTAAAGTGTGTTTATATTAAATAGTACCTATAACCATTCCTTGATAATAGCATTCATGTTTTTATTCATAAGTGAGTCAGTGTTTATCAACAAAAGGAATCATTATATTCTTTGCTTTTATCTTTCCAGTGCTTAGCATAGTACCACACATATATTGTAGGTCCCTCACAATATTCCATAGTATGTAAATTATGGATTATTTGCTCTTAGGCTATATTCCAGCTCTTCTGATACTACTGTTCAAAAATTAACATTGCCTTCACAAATTTCTGTGTTACTCTTTTATAATGTATATATCTTTTGAATTAAATAAAACTTCAAGATATCAATAAATCTATCATTACATGATTGTGGACACTACTTCTATTCATACAGAAACTTCAAGATATCAATAAATCTATCATTACATGATTGTGGACACTACTTCTATTCATACAGATTACTGTTTATCCATTTATTTTTTATCTAGTGTGACATATGTCCATGTCTTGCTATAGGCTATCTTTGAGGATGAACACAACATTCTAGTGACTTTCCTCATTATCCTTTGTCATTTTCTAAATTCCAATAGAGTGCATGGCCTATCTCATCCACTCATTAAATGATTGACACATTTTTGTTTCCAGCCATACTTTGATGACATTATATTACTCTACTTCCCCTTAATAATATGTTGCAGTCTTCTCACACATATTTTTCTCTATTTTACCTTTACTGTTTATTTGATTGATTATTACACTAATTATTCAGTCTCCTGTATGGAATAGATTTTCCTTTGACATCCCTTTTGGTTGTATTTGTATGTACTTATGAGCCTACAACCTCCTTGAGCCTCCATGAATCATAGTCACATGTAACCACTGAGAGAATATTGGTGGTAAAATGATTAACACTTGCTTCAGATGTTTCTTCTGAAATTTGACCTTCTGGAATTTTGCTCATTGGAGATCATTTCTCATGATTTTACTATATGTTTTCTGAAAAAGCAAGCAACTTTACTCTGGGACCATCAGAATTGTCCCTCCTTCTGCAATACATACTTCCTTCTCCCCCTCTGTCACCTTTCTTTTTCCTTTCCCTTTCCCTTCTCTCCCTCCCCCCTTCTCTCTCTCTCTCTCTCTCTCTCTCTCTCTCTCTCTCTCTCTGTCACACACACACAAACACACACACACACACACACACACACACACACACACACACACATGCATTTTTTCACTTTGAGTTTTGACCCAGAAACTCACATCTTGTGAGCAGGAAATCCCCAGCTATAAGTGTCAGGACCTTTAGAAAAAAAAAATTGTATTCCAACAAGTCTTTGTGTTCAACTTATCCTGTTTGTTTTCATCCCTTATTGGTAAAGAGTTAAGTACCCTTTATCAGAGATCCTAGCAAACATCTGAGAGGTTACAGTGAAGACAACAGGAATATGGTGAATGGAATGAGTAAAAAAAAATCTGTAGCCTAGTAGGTTCAGGAGAGCAAGATTTCCTAACTCATGTGAATCCTTCCTACATGTTTTTCATATTTGAGTGCCTCTATGTTTGTGACCTCTATGTCCACTACAGCAATGATTTATAAGGAGGAAGTTATTTGTTTCTCATTTTGCCATTTCAGGAAAGAACTCTATGTCTTGAGCTTGACAGTAAAAAGGGAACACAGCTCGGGGGTTGGCGGAGGGAGTGAGAAAAATGTTTAGTACAGCATTTCTCAACCTGTGGGTTATGTTCAATTTGTAACAACAAAAATACATCCTGCATATCAGATATTTACATTATGAGTCATAACAGTAGCAAAATTACAGTTATGAAGTAGCAACAAAAATAATTTTATAGTTGCGGGTCACCACAACATGAGGAACTGTATTAAAGGGTCGTGGCATTATGAAAGTTGAGAATCACTGGTTTAGTATTTTGAAACCATAAATCTAGGGTAGTTTCTTTCACCCTAACTCTACTTATAAGCATGTATCTATATCTATATTTGTATCTGTATATATATATATATATCCACATATATGCACATGTATATATACACACATGCATAGATATATAAGGAGAAAGCATTTTGTCTTTATCTATTTATCTATCTATCTATTATTCTAATCTATCTAATCTATCTATCTATTCATCTATCATCTATCTGTCTGTGTGTTGTCTTATTCTGTCCTGCAACCTCTCTGTTTTATAGTTGCACCTCTTGTTTTTCCTGGTTTCATTAATGATTTCAGTCCAATTTGACCATATGAAGGAAGTCTGTTAGCAGTTTCTACCACCACAATTATCATCAATCCTTTATCTCTGATATTAACTTACATTTATGTTGAATATATCCTCAACATTCATAGTTCCTTGCATGTTATCTTGCCCATTAGTATGTGAGGTTTTGAGACCAGGGATGGTATTTTTGTCATTATTTATATTCCTAGGACTTAGAACAGTTCTTGACACATTGTAGACACTTAATAAATGCTTCTTGACTTAACAGACCACATAAGTAACATGGCTTAATATGGCTTATTTTTGTTATTACTTTTTGAATGATTCTGAATTTTATTGTGATTAATAAAATACACGTTCATATAAGAAAAAAACAGATACATATATTGTATGTGTATATTCTTTACTTGTGATAATGAAAGAAAATTCAAATGGCATTTAGATTGTATATATTATGTTGCAAAGGCAACATTTTCAATAATTTTCTTCAAAGATAAGCCATGTTTAAAGTTACTTTCAACTAAATAGATATGAAATATTTTCTTTTATACAAAGTTTTCCACATACAAGAGGTAGGAATATAGTGGACAGCATGATCCCAAGTAAGCCCCCAAAGTATGACTGCTGGACCCCTTCCCCAGGTTTTGGACTAGGTCCATA
>JAQQSU010015449.1:0-11173 GCA_028627135.1 Pseudochirops cupreus
ACTCAAGAGGGCAGAATGAAACCTAGTTGCTCTCATTCCCCCTCCCTGATCCAGAAAACCCAGACATGAATGTTCCACCTAAAGTAAACTCCTGAATTAGTGGAAACAGCCTCAGGCCTGGAAGTCACTGGGGAAAGGGACAGTGAGGCAATACAGTATCTAGCCCAGGGGGGTGGAGCCAGTAAGCTCGAATGACACAAGCCCAGGTGTGCCTTAGTACCATCTAGGGAATCTGCAGACTACAGCCCTGCCACTGGCCTCCAGCTTCTGAGCCTGCCTGAGCTGTAGACCAGAGACACAGAGGTGTAAACTAGAAGTGACCAGACCACTCCTCCACAACAGGTTACTCTGTGAGCATCAGACTAACTCAGGGGAAACACTGAGAGTCCTGGCCTTGGCCTCAGTCTAGACACTCAGAGGCTACAGCTCATGAAGTTAACAATCAAACCCCTACCTCTTAGCTGGAGAAGTGCAATATATAAGCACCCAAGAAGCAGATATCCAGTCTAAAAATTGAGGACATATGCAATCACAATGGGGAGGAAGGAATGTGGGAGATCTAAAACCATACAATGCTTCTATAGTGAGCAAGAATAACCAAATTCAGAGGACAACATGGACTCAATACTCACACTGGAGACCACAGAAGGAAAGAAGAAGTGCTCTCAACCCTAAAAAGCATTCTTGGAGGAGCTCAGGAAATATTTCAAAAACCAAATTAGAGGTAAAAGATGAATTTAAATCTACAGTGACCAAATTGGAAAACAAAATCTGTTGAAGATCCTTAAAAAGTAAAACTGGAGAACTAGGATGGGAGGTTCAAAATCTAACTGGAGAAAATACCTCCCTAACAATGAAAACTGAACATATGGAAAAGGAGCTTCAAAAACTAATTGAGGAAAATAATTCAATGAAAATTGGAATCAGTCAAATTGAAACTAAGGACTCTATGATGCATCAAGATTCAGTCAAACAAAACAAAGATTGAAAAATCAGAAGAAAGTAAAAAATACCTCATTGGAAAAACAACTTACCTATAGAACAGATCCAAGAGAGATAACCTAAGAATTATTGGTCTGCCAAAAAGCCATGATGAAAAAGCAGCCTGTACAGCATCCTCCAAGAGATTGTTAAAGAAAACTGTCCTGAGGTCCTAGAATCAATAGTTATTGAAAAAATTCACCAGATTCCTTCTGAAAGAGGTCATAAATTGAAAACTCCAAGAAATATAGTAGCCAAACTCCAGAGCTACAAGGTCAAGGAGAAAATACTGGAAGCAGCTAAAAAGAAACAATTCAAGTATCATGGAGTTACAGTCAGGATTACACAAGACTTAGCAGCTCCTACATTAAAAGATCAGAGGGATTATAATATGTTGTTTCATAAGGCAAAGGAGCTAGGACTGCAACCAAGGATCAATTACCTGGCAAAACTGAGCATATTTACCTGGAGAGGCTTATACAAACTGGTGCTTTCCATGTTTGGATTTGTTTCTTCTTTCCCATCATTCTCTCCATTGGTTACAACCCTTCTGTACAACCAGACTAACATCCAGTGTGAAAGTGTTCGCAGATCCTATACTTCATTGTATGCCTACAAGCGTGGGGTAGGGGGGAGAGGGAAGGGAGAAAATTTGAAATTCAAGGGATTGTAGAACTGAATCTTGTAAACTAAAAGTCAATAAACAAATCAATTTAAAAAATTAAAAACAAATAAGAAAAGAGGCTGAGAAAGACAGGGAGAAAGAGCCAGAGACACAGAGAGAAACAGGGACTGGGAGACAGAAAAAAACAAACAAAACAAAAACAGAGACAGAGACACACACAGAGGCACAGAGACAGACTGTCAGAGAAAGAGTGAGGCAGAGAGACTGATAGGACAGAGAGATTTATCTTTCCTATACTTAGTGTGCTCTCTTGCCTGGATATAGGGGACATGCTATTTGTTTAGGAATAGCAAGCAACAGAAAATATTGCTAAACTGTGGGACTTTCCTTCTCAACATCTAAAAAATGATTGCAATTTTTCTCCTTGGATGTGATAGCATCAACCTGTTCAAACCACTGGATTTTGGCAGCTTTTGTTGCTTTTCTGTATGTTGGGTATAATTGTCATTGTTTGTTAGAATATTTCAGAGGGAACAGAGTTTAGCCTTTGTTTGGAGTCAGAAAGACCCAGATGCACTCCCTTCTTCTGAAATTTGTTAGCTGTGCAAAGTCACTTAACCTCAAATATCTCCCTAGGACTAATTTATAAAATTATAGATAGTTTGCTTTGGTGAATGGAATTCCTGGCAAGCAAACAATCACAGAATTCCAAAGTACCCTTCCCTCTTCTAAGGATCTTGGACCTCTGCTGAGGTTTGAAGGGAGTCAGCAATTCTTATGGCATATACTTGTTGCAGAGGCAGGGGGTAGATGGCAGAAGCAGGTCCAAATGTCAAATACAGAGACCAGATGGATGAAGAGTTTTCACTACTAGTAGGGGACAAGAGGTATGGACTGAAAAACAAGACATCCAGTTTAGAGGCAGTTTGGTATGGTGAAAAGTCTGCTAATTATGAAACTAGGAATCCTCTTTCTGGCACTTATTATCTATGTGACCATAGGCAACGCAATGTACTTCTCTATGTCTGCTTTCTCATCTCTAAAATGAGATCTCAAATACTTGTATCTAAATTATAACAATACTGTATGATGATCAATCATAACATTCGTGTCTACTGTGTTCCATTAAAACACTAACAATAGAAACAAATAATTTAATCCTTACTTATAAGGTATTTTGGTTTCAGGGTAATAAGGTGACATTAGCAGGTTGATAATAAAAGGATAAATACAAAATAATTACAAGATGATTATTTTGGGGTGTAACAATAAAAATAGCAGAATCCAGCAATGCTGTTAGAGGAGAAGCCAGTTGGGGTGATGACAATAGGCCTTCCAAGAGGTAGAGATGGGAAATGAAAGGTCTACAAATCAAAAATATGGTAGTGGGTGGGGGACAGCTTGTCCAAAAGTCTGGAGGTGAGAGATAGAAAAATGAATTTGTTGAACAGCAAGGAGGCTAATTTTGATAGATTTAAGTGGGGGTGGTGAGAAAGGTGTAATGAACCAAGAAATATATACTAAAACCAGATTGTGAATGTCTTTAAATGCTAATTAGAGGAGCTTGTATTTGATACTAGAGGCAGTAAGAAGCCACTGAAGCATCTTTAACAGAAGCGTGATATTGTCAGATTTGTGCTTTAAAAATATAAATTTAGAAGCTGTGTGAAGAGTGAATTAAAGAGTGAAGAGACCTGAGGCACAGAGACCAATTAGAAGTATATTGCAATATTCTAGCAAAGGACAGAGAGGGCCTGAACTAGTGTGGTTGCAGCGTGAATGGAAAGTAGGAAATAAATGGAAGAAATATTGCATTTTGGATTTATTCTGAAAACACAAACACACACATGTATATATGATGCTAAGTTTTGGATTTATTCTGTATGCATGTGTGTGTATGTACATATGTGTATATGTTATATATGTATACATACAATAAACGCAAAGCATTATCTCTATATCTATGTATGGAAACTTATATTGGTACAGTTTGTCTTTCTTCTTTGAGAGAAAATATACTCCTTGAGCATAGTTATTATTTAATGTTTTCACTTGTATCCCCAGTGCCTAGCATGGTGCTCTGCAAATAGGAGCTGATTTAAAAAATGTTCCTTGATTGTTTCACTAAGGAGGAAGAAAAGATAAGATTTGGAAAGTGACTCAATAGGGCACACAATGGGCAAGAAGAAAGAACCCAGAATAAAAGTATTGTGAAAACTTTAAACCACATTATACACGTGAGTTATTGTGTTATTGTTATTCATGTTGTTGCTGCAGAAGCTGCAGATATGAGTCCAGGACAGATGAAAGCTTTGGTATCCAACCCCAGTATTTTCAAGAGCCTGAGACTTTCCAACTTGGTGATATGAAGCTTTATAGGAGTCCGGGATTTTTGCATTTGTTGCCATGAATCTTTCAAGGGAATAGAGATCAAATCATTCTGTGGTGCAAGAAGAGGGAAGGTATGGAATAGAACAATTAGGAAATGAGTCATATATCCTTGGAAAAGAAAGCTCTTTTAGTCTCCAGTGGCTATATAAATATTCTTTGTTTAAGTGCTGATCAGAAATCTTCATACGGTATAGCTAAGTCTAATAACTGTGGGAGAGAGTTGGAAGCACATATATTATGATATTCCAAGAGGAAAAAATAGCTTTAAATTATTAATAATTTTCCAAGATTTAACTTGGGATTCCTTTGAATCTAGGTTAATCTGTCAGTTTTGGTGGCTTGTAACAGACTTTTCATTTTCCTTACTTTCTAAATCACTGAACTACCAATAATATTCATACTTTTTCTTGCATGATTACAGCAATTTGCATTACACAAATACAGTAGGAGAGAGGAGCTGAAAGTGGATTTGCTATTCTTAATTCTTGGATTATTATAGCATCTTTATGTAGATGGGAAGTTATTCTAGTATCTATCACTGGGGAGATCCTAGCATGGGAAAATGTTACCTTTATTAGAAACTTTAATGAAAGTCTAAAGCTCTGGAAATTGTCTGATCAAAAATGTTATTTCAGGGGAAGAGCTCATACATCTGCAAGTAGGGATTTTCAAATGCAGAGCACCATGAATCAAAGGGTATCATTTGGCTTTTAGATAACTCACTTTCTGGAAAAAAGGCTTCCACTAAAATGGTTTATTTTATTTTATTGTGCATTCTTATAAAACAGACAAGCAAAATGGCTATTTAATTTTTGAGGAGATGTTTAGATCTGTCATTTGTTTCCAAGAAATGCATTTCTTTAGTGTGTGTGTGTGTGTGTGTGTGTGTGTGTGTGTGTGTGTAGTGTAGTGTATATTATGTAGCCGCTGTGTTTAAATTCAGCAAGAAAGCTCATGTTATCTCCTTGCCAGATTTATCTAGGAGCTTAAAATTAATGAGAAATGTGCATATCTATTGAAATTTCTTCTGAACCCTCAAATCTATTGATTTTATCAACAGAATAAAAAAAAAATTAAGAAACCCCACAAGGACTTACATAAGACAAGTGGTGAAATTATATCAACAATTGAAAAATGATGATTTCCTATATTATTTCATAGCTAAGGGAAATAATAACAAGAAATGAAATGTTTTGGAGGTTAATATCTACACAACTCTACTGACCCTTCTCTAAAGCACACAGGTACACATTAATACATTATCTATTCCCTTTTACCAAGAGATTTCATGTACTCCAAAGAAGAGAAGGACAGAAAAGTCTCACATACACCAAAATATTTGTAGTAGCTCTCTCTGTTGTAGTTGAGAACTAATAATAAAATGGCCAACATATTTTTACCACCACAAATTATATACAAAATATATGCATGATGAATTCAAGGTAACTTTTGGAGGGAGGAAGGAAAAGCCTCATGCTTGAAGTGTTGTTTGAACTGAGTTTTGGAGAATACTAAGGATTCTAAGAGACAAAGGTGAAGAGAGAGTCCATTCTGAATAAGAAAATGCCTGTCCAAATATTTGAATAGACAGGGAGTGGAAGGACATGTTTGAGGAACATCAAGATGATCATATTATAAGGATAAGATAATGGAAATTGGTATTAAGTTTAATAATGTTGGAAATATTACGGAATCATACTATAGAGGACTTAAATAATAACAAAAGTCATTCAGTTTCATCCTAGAAGTAATAAGGAATCACCAGAATTGATTATTCAGGTGAATGACAGAGTCCATTCCATGCTTTGGGTATTTTATTTCATTAGTTATCCTTGAAGATAAGTTGGAGAAGGGAGAGAAATCATGATGAAAAAATAAGAGGCTATTGATCTTATTGCTGGGTGAAAAGGACCTTAATTTGGGTTGTGTGAGACAGATAATGAGAGAGACAGACAGAGAGACAGACAGAGAGACAGAGAGAGAGAGACACAGAGAGAGAGAGAGGGACTGAGAGAGAGAGACAGAGAGACAGGGAAGGGAGTATGTAAAGAAGATATTATGGAATTCAAATCAATAAGTCTTTAAAACTGATTACATGCAGAGCATGAAGGAGAGTAGGAGTTGAGGTTGGATATGAAATTTCAAATCTTCACAGAATGATGATGACCTTCATGATATTAGAGAAATTTAATGTAGGAGTTGGCTTGATAGTAATAATATTGAGGTATAGTCTAGATTCTGATAAAAAAAAAATCTTGGATGGGTCTCCCTGATCATCCATCTAATCAAGTAGAGTAAGTTTATAAGTGGCCAGTATAAAGGGGCAACAACCAAACTAAATTTGGGTAATGTGTAGTGGATCAACAGGAGAATCTAGGCACTGTTGTCAGAGTTCTGGTTCTACGACATGTAAATTCCAGACAAAATCCAGATCTGCAGAGTTGCAGAGAGCAGAATATCAAAAAAGGTGTTGATAACTTTTGGATGATTATTTTAAGGTTTTACAGGTAACTTTGAGATGATTTGGATTGCTAATGAACTAATGTCAAGGTGGGACAGATAAGAGTTAGTTTGTTCTTTCTCAAAAACCTATAAAAACTAGACTCTAGCAGTGTTCCATCGCCATTGGGTCCATGTTGCCTAATGCTTCCAACTCTAAATCCATATTTATATAATTGATACCTTCTGCTTCCTACTCAATACCATCTTGTTGCCCACACTACACATATCCCTTCACCATCCCATTCACTTGTCCCTATGTTGCCATTTGCCTTTGCATGCCTTTCATGTCTTGATTCTGTTCTGTTTGCACCCACACTTTCTGTGGCCAATTAACGTATCCTTGCTACCCTGTTTCCCTCTGCCAGTCATGGTCTTTCATAGTGAGTACCCAAAACATCAGGTATGTCTACCCCCATTTCATAATTCTATAAATTAATTATCTATTTGCTAGTATAGAGCCATGTAGCAGAAGGAAAAGAACATGGGAAAAGCTATGTGACCATTCTCTCCAGAAATTACAAAATTACACAGTTGATATTGTACATAAGAATAATGCTCTTAGACAAGAAAATTACTATAGGGACATAATAATGGGAAACAGAAATGTGGACCCCAAGTTCAAGATCAGTTTAAAAAAAATAAAACAAGCAATAAAGGTATGTTTTTAGATTGCATGTGAAAACCATGTTTAAAATTCTTCACAATAGCTTGGCTTGGCAAACACTTTCCATTCAATAAAGTGGTTTTAAGTCAGTCATAACTGGTTTATGGCATAATTCTACTGAACTGACCAATAGAATCATATCAAAGCAGGCAAGTCTATGAAGTGGCAACTTACATGGATGTTGGGTTCTGGTTTTGTTTTTTTGTTTGCTTTGGAGGGGTTTGACCAGTGACTCAAATAAGTTAAAGCAGCCAAATGTTTGTGGTAGCAAAGGCTGTAAGTTTTGTGAAAAAGTTTGGAAAGAGTTCAATTTTGAATTCCCCTATTTAAAAGGTAACTAGAGTAATAAATGAAGAGGAAAAGACAGCAAGATTACATTTAATGAAAAAATGAGACTCAAATAAAGTAGAGGGAATAGCAAAGCAAAATGAGTGATCTCTGAGGAATTGGAGAATTGAAACCAATAGCTGTCTTATCTTGCTGTCCACCAGTAGGAGGTCTCAGTTTCTTCTTCAGTGTCATGGTCTATGGATGTCAATACTACAATTTCCATGACTACAAAAATAATACTCTTGCCATATTATTATTGTTATTATTATTATTATTATTATTATTATCATTATTTTGTAGCATATTTTATAGTTTGCAAAATATTCTTTTAACAATGATTGTGGAATGTTAATAGATCATATATTTGTTTTTCTTCAGTTGATTTGATCACATTTGACTCCTCATGATCCCATGGATCATAATATTGTCCATGGGGTTTTCTCTGCAAAGATACTGGAGTGGTTTGCCATTTCCTTTTCCAAATATTCTTTAATTCTATAGGCAGTTATTAATCACATCCTCTTTCTAGAGACCAGGCACTAATGTGGACTGTGTAAACAAAGACAGAAATGAAACATCTGCCTTCAAGGAGTTTAGATTCTATGAAGGAAACATGCGTAGACATAAGGACATATAACGTATATGTAAAGTAAAAGAAGAAGCATATCATAAAGGAAAACTGACAACATGTAGCTTAGGGACAGACCTGGTGTAGAAGAGAATTATTGAGTTTAGTTTTCAACTATGGATCTCAATGGAAAGAAAGACAGTAAGGCAGAACATGTCAGATATAGGGAGGAGTGTATGCAAAGGCCCAGAGGTGAGGAATGGCATGCTGTGCATAACACTTAATTGTTTGCAAATTGTCTTCCATCACATTAGATTGTGAGCTCCTTGAAGGCAGGGACTGTCTTTTGCCTTTTTTTTTTTTACTTGCTTACCAGAGTGCAGAGAAAATATTAGGGACTTAATAAATATTTATTGACTGCTTTTACCACTATTATCAACATAAAAACACTTCACCTCTATAGCATTTTGTTTCAGAATTTTTTATCATCTCTACCAAATATCTTCTTATCCTACTTTGTTCAACAGGCACTATTTAGTTTACAATTAATTTTTACTATAGTGTATGCAGTCAGCAGGATAAAAATTATATACCATTTTCATGATTTATTTACTCATAACTTAGTTCCAGCTTCTCTTTATTCAAAACCTCTACTAACTCTATTAGTATAAGCTCACATAATCCCTTCTGAGGGGCACTTTTTTCACTGTCCTTTAGTAGACTGGCCTCTGTTCTGGGTACTTAACATGGAATATTAATTAAAGTTTCAAAGGGCCTAGGAAATTGACTATGCCACCCTAGCATTTTGGCACACCTGTGATACCTGCCTCTGGGAAGGCTGAGGATAGAGGGCCTCATGAACTCTAAAATTCTTAGCTGTAGTGAGCTGTATTAATCTGGAATCTATACTAATTTTGGCATTAATATGATTAACCCATGTGAATGGAAGGTGTGGCACTGTATTGTACCCCAAAAGTGGTGAATTGGTACTATTTGGAAATTGAGAAGGTCAAAGCTCCTATGCCAATCCATGGTGAGATTGGGTTTGCAAATTGACTGTCTACTTCTAGCCTAGGTGAAGTAGGCAGATCCAACTGAAAAAGAGAAACAATAAAAGTCTGTTCCAATTTTGTCCTCCTTCTTAATGTATATGTTTTCTCTATCACATTCTTGAAGGGAGAATAATAGTTCATTCTTAAGGATGAAGACAAACTCGTTTTAGTCCTTTGCACATTTGAAACTTTGAGATACAATCCTTGCAGATAGATCTTTGTCAGGACCTATAATCAACTAAGATGGTCTAGATAGGCCCTTTCTCAATCAAGAACAGAGGTTCCTTCACCTACACCTGATGACTTGACCTGCTTATGTACTCCTGGAGCAATTTCTGCCCTTGGAAAGAAGGGTCTGTGAAACATTGAGCTCAGATGGGTCTTTTCTCTAAGTTAGTTATATCACAGTGCTCTGATGGCTTATGCTTTGAACTTGTTTCTAAGTCTGCTTGTGTGTTTGTATGTATGTAGATTTGTATACATTTATATTTATATATACATACATTATCTACATATATATATATACACAGAGAGATATGTGCTATATATATACATACACACATATAATATGCACATATATATTTAGGTATGTGTAAATACACACATACATATTTGTATATATACATGTACATATGCATACATATACATGTACATATATATGCACACATATGCATACACATATGTGTATATATACATATACATATATACATATATATATACACACACATACATACACTGACATATATCTATCTATAGCTATATATTCTAAGATCAGGGCAAATAATACAGATTTCTGCCCCATCTCTGTTTTCAGGCAGAAATAGGATTCTTATCTGGAACCCAGATAAGATAATCTTAGGCTTCTGGTTGAAAATAAACTCGTTTCACAATCACTCCTGTCTTTGGTTCAGCATGTCCCTTTGTCTTTTTTGGAGCTGGTGTTTTGTGTCTTCTTACTATTTTTCTCCTGTAATCTATTAAACATGATATCTTCAATAGAAATGAATTCAGAAGCTAGAAGGAAGTGTCAGCTAAATGGCAAAATATCTCACAGGTTCCCCTTGGAAAGACAAATTAAGGAGTTAGTTTTATCAGTCCAAAGGCCTATTAACTTTTGCTGCACCTCTAAAATATTTTGTTCTGCTCATTTACATTTTAACATGGAGGATTCTGCATCCCCTTACCTCTTGTACTCTCTCTTCATTTTATCTTTCCTCTAAAAACTGACAATATATTTTGGAAAATAAGGTATTTATCACAGATACATAAGAGAAAAAAAATCTGTAAAATATATGTAAAAATGCTCACCTTTCATGATTCTATCCGTGAATTTGTCTTACCCACATTTAATAGAAAAAAATACAGCTTTTTAAATTAAATTTGTATTTTTAAAAATTAAACTCTGGTACAATAAATGAAAATTTATAGACAAATGTCTGCACAAATGTGACATAATTCAAGTGATGAACTGTACAATTTCAAGGCCTATAAATGACATTAAAAAGACACAGGAGAAGAAGAAGAGCTGGGCTGGCCACACAATAATAATGAGGAATTATAGGGAGATAGCTTCATTGGTCATCATATAATGTCAATGATGGGCCTTGGGCACATCATTTCTTGGGTATAGTGAGCTTCCTGACCAGGAAACCTTTTACCAATGCAAGATGACAATTTTTCTGAAATTTGTTATCTTAGAAAGTCCACTACACAGTGATGCCAAATTCAAATAGAAACAGATTCCCTGCACACTTAGGAGTATTCGAGATGATAAGGCCTATGGTACCAAGTTTGACACCTCTAACCTAGAGCACTGAGATTTTAAGTGACTTGCACATGGTGACATAACCAATATGTATCAAGGGAAGCATCTGAATATAGCTTGTCCAGACTTTCAAGCTAGCATTCTACGTACCTGACTACACCTTTCTTCCTCTCCTTTATATGAATAGCACCCCAAAAAAGTGTTTGCTTCCTTCAAAAACTATGATCCCAAATTCTGATTTTTGATAGAAAGCAGAGTTCTGGAAAGGAGCTCCTGATTCATCAGAACAACTGTG
>JAQQSU010001545.1:0-14957 GCA_028627135.1 Pseudochirops cupreus
GATGTAGTGGACAGAGTGCCAGGCCTAGAACTAAAAAAAAAAAGTCTAAGTTCAAATCCAGCTTTATTAGCTATATGGCCTTGAGCAAGTCATTTAACCTCTGTCTGCCACAGTTTTCTCATCAATGAAGTGGCGATCATAATAGCACCTCCTTCCCAGGATTGTTGTGGGGCTCAAGTGAGATAATAACTGTAAAATGCTGGCATAGTGGTTGGCACATTGTAAACACGATGTGAATGTTAGCTGTTACATCTGGATATTATCAGTTGTAATAATTGGGTGGCTAGGTGACTGTAGCAGCAAGCACCCTAGCATACCCAGGGTGGCTGCTAGGAAGGTTCTTTGATCTGCTTTTCTAAAGGAAAGCAACTCAAAAAGGCTTAACAATCTTACTTTAACCAAACAAACATACAGCATTTACCTAGTTTATGGGAGAAAGTCAGCACCCTGCACTTCAGAGAATACAAACAGAAATTACAAGCAGACAAAAAAATACAGACAGAAAAAATGACACAATTCCATAGACAAGGTTTCTAGCTGTCTGACCATTACATCCATACCTAGTTAGCCACCAGAGAGAGAAGCACCAATATCTGGGTTTTCAAAGCCCAGGGGGCTCAATGGCTGCCCAGTGTCTCCTCTGGCCAAATGACAGACCTCTTCCCAAAGTGAGCCCCGAAGCAAAACCTTACCTAAGAAGTATATATAGCCTTCTCCAGGGACAGAGAACATCACAATCCTCGTGACCCACTGCCTGATTACAAAGTAACAAAAGTTGTGCCTTCCTGAAAAACAAGCCTCTCCTAAGCCAGCTTCCCCTGTGGGCTCTGCTCCACCCTTCAGCAAACTCCTCCCACCACAGGCTCTGTGTGAGCACATGTAGCCTATGAGGGGGCAGAGTATATTTTCAAGTCAGGGAAGGTTCTCAAGTTCACTTAGGCTTATTAAGGGGCAGGGGAGGTCTTCAAATTCCCTTACTATTACAATGGCACAGTGGATAGAATGCCAGACCTGGAATCAGGAAGACTCATCTTACCGAGTTAAAATTTCGCCTTGTAGACTTAATAGCTGTGTGACCCTGGGCAAGTCACTTAACCATGTTTGCCTTAGTTACTCATCTACAAAATGAGTTGGAGAAGAAAATGACAAACCTCTCTACTATCTCTGCTAAGAAAACCATAATTGGGATTGTGAAGAGTTAAGACACAATTGAAGAATAACAGCAATAATAATAATAAATGCTATCCGTATCCGGAGGAAGAACTGATCAAGTCTGAATGAGTATCAAAGAATGCTATTTTCGCTTTCTTTCTTCCCCATCTTTTCCCTTTTGTTCTATTTTCTTCTTTCACAATGTGACCAGTATGGGAATATATTTTACATGATTGCAGATATATAAGCTATATCTAATTGTTTAACGTTTTAGAAAGGAGGGAGGGGAGGAAGAGGAGAAAATTTGGAACTCAAAATTTCATTAAAAATTGAAGGCTAAAATTATCTTTACATGTAATTGGAAAAAAAACACTATTTAAAACCAAAAAAAAAAAGATAATTCTCTGAGAGAAGGAAGAGAAGGAGTATATTAGGAAATAAAGATAATTTATACAAAAAAAATCTTTTCTCTTATTTTGGTTCAAGGACTAAGATTTCATTATTTTAAAAATCTCCAGGTGTGGGAATTCTCTCCACTGTTGCAGTTCAGCAGCTCATCTTTGACTTAAGGACTCAGATAATGGTTTAATACACTGAGCAGTTAAAGGATCTGTTCGCGCACACACAGCTAATGTGTTTCATAAGCAGAATGTAGACCCACATCTTCTTGTCTTCTTGATTACAAGGCTGGCATCTCTCTGCCATCCTGCACTACCTCTCCTTCATATAAACAAGGACACACAGAATAGGGACACACTTTTCATAAGGTACTATCCATTTTATCCATTATAGCTCTATGTCCTTGTAGAGTTTCTGTTGTTTTTCTTTGCCAAGAAAAGTCCATTAAAAAAAAAAAAGAAACATGGCAGAGGGGTGTTTAAGTATTTAGTGTTAGTGGAGAAAAAAATGAAAACATTCCATGCAGTAGTTTAGCTGTGAATAAACTGAAGTATTGTATGGAGTTAGCCTTACTCAGATATCTTAAAACATTAGTTTTCCTACCCTTGATCAGTGAGTCCCATGTAATGAGATAGCTGTAGTTAGGAGGACAGAAAATATTTCTGACCTTTTTGGGATCCATGAGGGTTTTTTGTTTTGTTTTGTTTTTCATTTTGAACATCAATGCCCACATTTTGTGGTGGTTGTTTTTCACAGACCTCTGACAACCTAATTCTCTCTTAGGTCCATTGATTAACTTATTTGTTATTCCTAAGTTTTAAGAGATGTGCTTGGAATTGTTAAGGCATCTTCTAAACTGTGTTATTGATTTTTGACATACTTAGTCTGTGCTGCATATTGAACTGGAGAACAGATATATTTTCAGGCTTCTGCTTCATTTTTAGACATATCTCTATTCTTTTTTGGGTCATATATCAATCTATAAATGATATTTTATATACCTAAACTTTGCATCAGATGTATGTCTTAATCAATATCAAAATAAGACTTTCAGAATTCAGAATAATCATCCCAATCTTTTCATGTAATTATTAATTTTTTTATCACAATGGTGATAAAAAATGTTATTTTTAAAAACCTGAGCTATGAATTAAGGAATATAAATAAGTTATAGCCAGGATTATTATTGCCAAAAGATGGCAGAAAGAAGTATTTCTAGCATGGGAGTAAGATCATGTTTTCCTTGGGGGGTAGAAAGGATATCTGAAAGACTGGAAAGAGTTGGAAAGAATCGTAAGGACTGATGTCATAAAGTGACCTTAAGCAAATGGCCAGGGTCCTGAGGTTACTTCTGTGGCAATGAGGAGGAGGCAGAGAGAAAAGAGAAGGAGAAAGAAGACAAGAATGAGGAGGAGGAAGAGGATGTGGAGATGAAGAGGAAGAATGGGAGGAGGATGGGAAAAACAGTGGAGGAAGAGAGAAAGAAGAGAAAGAAGGAAGAAGAAAAGAGGGAGGGAGCAGAGAAGGGGGGATGGAAGACAGGAGAGGGATGAGGAGAAAAAAGAAAAGAGAAGGTGCAAAAATGGAAGAGTGAAAATACAGGAAAATACAGGGAATTACTTCTTTGCTTGGTTTTATAAATAGTTTGTTCCAATTCATTTCTCTGAAACTGTACCATTCCTTTTGGGATTCAATTCTATTCCAACTTGCATTATTATTCTCTCATTTTATGCCCATCCTGTTGCTCTGACTAGAAAGCAAATTCCTTGAAAACGAGAACGCTGTTTCATATTTCTTTTGTATTTCTTGTAAAATCTAGCCACAGTGCTTGATAAATGGTATGTGCTCAGGAAATTCTCCAATTGCATTGAAATGAATGTCTCATTGTTAAGGCTGATGGGTGACGTGGGTCTTCTGGGAAATGGGACCCTGATAATCACTACTATTTGCATTATTCAAAGTTATAATGATGTAAAATATGGTAATTTGTTCCAGTTCAATGGAAATACATAATGTGAATTAGAATAACGTGACCATTTCAGGGGATTATTTATTGAACTAGTTAGGACTGAGGTGACTTATTTTTCATAGTAGCCAAGTTCAGTTTGTCTCAAGTAACTCATTATAGTGTGCTTTCAGGTATTTGGGATGGATCTTAAAATCTTATACTGTCTCATTGAACACTATTTTTAAAAAATGGGATAATGTATTAAAACCTAAGTAACTCCAAATAAAGAAAAAAATATTAGACTAGGGAACAGATAGATCCTGTTTCCTCAAGTATTTAAAAATTTTGCTCAAATATTTAAATGGATTCATAAGGATTCATAGATCTAGAATAACAAGGGCCTATTAGATCATCTCTTCTAACACCCTCATTTTACAGATGAGGAAATTGAGGCTCAGGAGACTTAAGTGACTAAGTAAAAGGTGGTACAGTAGATGGAATGTTTGTCCTAGAGTAAGGAAAACCTGAGTACAAATCTAGCCTCAGAAACTTACTAGCTATGTGATCCTGGGTAAGTCACTTAACCCCTGTTGGTCTCAGTTTCCTCAACTGTAAAATGGGGGAAATAATAGCATCTACCCCCTAGGGGTTGTGAGGATCAAATGAGATAATATTTGTAAAGTGTTCAGCATAGTGTCTGGCCCATAGTGTGCACTTAATAAATTCTCCCTTCCTTCCTTCCTTCCTCCCTCCCTTCCTTTCTTCCTCCCTCCCTCTCTCCCTTCCTTCCTTCCTTCCTTCCTCCCTCCCTTCCTTTCTTCCTTTCTCCCTTCCTTCCTTCCTTCCTTCCTTCCTTCCTTCCTTCCTTCCTTCCTTTTTCTTTCCTTTCTTCCTTCCTTCCCTAGGCAGCTAAGCAGCATGGTGGATAGAGTACCAGGCCTGGAGTCAGAAAGACTCATCTCTCTAAGTTCAACTCTGGCCTCAGACACTTACTAGCTGGGTGACCCTAGGCAAGTCACTTAACCCTCAGTTTCCTCATCTGTAAAATGAGCTGGAGAAGGAAATGGCAAACCACTCCAGTATCTTGGCCACAAAAATACCCCAAACAAAACCAAAAAAGACAAATGGTGTCATGAACCATCAGATACGACGGAAATTATTCAACAACAACAAATGTCCTAATGTGTCATTCTATAGATGAAGAAAATAGAATCACGCAGGCAAATAATCTTGTCCAGTCATGATCTGAGGCCAAACCATCCTTTTCCAAAGTTTCCTTCCTTCTCTCTAGGAAGTCACATCTGACATGCTGGAGGAGTGTTCATAATAACTGTAAAATAAGCTTATCTCCACACAACAAAGATGCAACTTGGGTAGAGCCAAAGTGTTTTTGTTGTTATTCAGTCATCTTTATCTGTGTCTGACTTTTTGTCCCTCCATTTGGGGTTTTCTTGGCAAAAATCCTGCAGTGGTTTGCCATTTCCTTCTCTAGCTCATTTTACAGATAAGGAAACTGAGGCAAACAGGGTTAAATGACTTTCCCAGGCTCACACAGCTAGTAAGTGTCTGAGGCCAGCTTTGAACTCAGGAAGGTGAGTCTTCTTGATTCCAGGACCAGCACAGTGTGCACTATGGTGCCACCTAGAGCTGCTCCAACATATGGAATGAATAAAGTATAGGATACTGCATAAAAATAAATAAATATTGCAACTGGATCACTTGCATTACTAATCTATCGTGTTTCCTCTTTTTTGTTGGCATTATCAATATCAAGTGCATCATAATAAGCTACAAGATTTAGCTATTTCACTTTCTCATGTATATAGTACTTCAATTAAAAACAACATTACCCAACTATTATGAGGAGCGCATTCTGTGTTGTAGAGGAGCTACAAAGATCAGCAAGGCACTCATTAAGAGGTTCTGCACTCTCAGCAAAAGTGAATTGCTATTTGTCCAAGGTTGACTTGCTTATGGTAAAGGTACATAAGCTTCTCTTCCTTCAATCACCCTCAATGATTCCATTTATTTTTTTTCAAAAAAAAAATCTTCATGATTGAAAGATCTTATTTCATTGGTTGGGAAATTGTACTCTTGTTCAAGGCTGGATGAGAACAACATCTTGTAAATAAGATGGCCTGCAAATATAGAAAAGATCTAGAATGGGTCCGTGTAGAAAATATAGAAGATTTATTGTAGGTAAAATATGCTTTTAAAAAAGAGAGCTTGTTTCAAACTCATTTGGAAGACTAATGAATACAAAGCTAGGTGGCTAAGTTCAGACCATTTTTACCTTGCTGTTAAATCAACAGGGAACAGCAGCACACTCAACTAATATTTAGTGAGCATCCCCTGTGTATATCATTGTGTTAAGTGTCATGGAGGTATTAAAAGATTAGATTAGATTGAGTTCCTGTCCTTAAGATATAGTGTTCCCTCACAAGCACTACCTGATCCTTGTTGCATTAAGTCTCTATCTTTGGCAGCTGTACTAGAGAACAGAACTTTCCAGTGAATTTGCATAATGAAACTCCTATTGAATTCTAATTCAACCCAGGAGAAAGGAGCAAAGTAATTTGATATGGCATTCCTTCACAAAAAGTTTAGGAAGTAAATATTCTGCTGCCAAACTCCATTTTTTTTTTATGGAGGCAACATGACCTGCTCTGAAGTTCAGGGTCACAGTGATAACACAATTTTATTTCAAGAAAAAGGGGACACATTTGTTTTATCTCAAAAAGTCTGTAGCCCATATTTTACTCTTCTCTAGATATATTTGAACTGCTGCATTCAATGGTTAGCTTGGTATTTTGCAAGATGAGTGGATCTTAGTTGGATTGAGTCCCCATCTCAGCCTAGTTTTATCTTTTAATGTCCTTTAATTTCTGTTTATACTTTATTACCAGTCCTGGTAAGGAACATGCATTTTTTTTTTGGAGGGTGGAAGGCAGGGCAATTGGGTTTAAGTGACTTCCCCAAGGTCACATGGCTAGTAAGTGTTAAGCCTCTGAGGCCGGATTTGAGGTCCTCCTGACTTCCGGGTCTGTGCTCTATTCACTGCTCCACGTAGCCACCCTGGAACATACATTCTTAAAATGAAACATAGGAACTAATTATAAATAATTACTATATACATGTGTGTATCTTTCTCTCTCTCTCTCTCTCTCCCTCTCTCTCTCTCTCTTTCTATCTATTTATCTATCTGTATGAAAACACATCTTAACATCAATGCCTGAATGAGTTCAAACCCACTCCCAGTTCTCACCAGAATAGTCTGAAAAAATAGACTGTTTAAGACTCACACGTTTGAAGTGGGAAAATCTTGTTCTATCTCTCGAGAGTGCAATGTTTCCACTGCTCCAAGTTTCTTCAGTGATCTGGTGGGAAGACTTGAAAAACAGTCTCCTAAATGGTTCATGCTCCATGGTGGAAAAGTTTTGCAAAGTCTCTGGTGTGGCCAGATGGAAGCTGGCCAGTGATACCCACCTTTGCCTGGAATGGCCCATGCTCTTGCCATGACTTTCTAGCCTGGATGCCTCTTTTCTTTTCACCAAGAAGTGTCAGGAATATGTCTGAACTGGCAACATTGCAGTTTTTTTCCTCTCAGTTCCTTCTCAGAAGTTTACAATCCCAATGAAAATCCATGACTCATGACATAATTGTCCTAAGTATCAAGAGCTCAGACTCATGGGAAATGGAATCCTGGAGACTGTCTGAGCCAGGAATCATGGGAAATTCTGCCAGGTGTGACCCTATTACAGTTGTTTATTTCTGGCAATTGTACTGAGTCCCTTCAGTTATCTCTATTCTTCCTTCTAGGACTATTTCAAATGCTCCCTGTTCCATTAAACCTCCCCTGATTTTTCCAACAGGAAACATTCTTCCCCATTATAATTTTCTTCTGGAAGTCAGAACATATTACTGCTTATTATTATTATTTCTGAACTGAATCATGGAAGACGTAGATTCAAATCCTACTGAAAACTCTTACTAGTGGTGTGGTCATGAGCAAAGGTCAGTGGCAGGGCTGGAGTCAGGAAGACTCATCTTCCTGAGTTCAAATTTGGCCTCAGACAATTACTAGCCATGTGGCCCTGGACAAGTCATTTATACCTGTTTGCCTCAGTTTCCTCATCTGTAAAATGAGCTGGAGAAGGAAATGGGAAATCTCTCCAGTATCTTTGCCAAGAAAACCCAAAATGGGATCATGAAGAATTGAACATGACTGAAAAATAACTGAACAACAAAATCCTCAGTTTCCTCATTTGTTAAAATGGGGATTATAATGGAACTGACATCATAGGAATGGTTGGTGGATCAAAAAAATTATATATATATATGTATATATATCTATATATAGATATAGGTATATAAATATTTGAAGTACTTGAGTAGAATGTGAATTACTTGGGACAGCATGAACTAATTACACTTACATCCAATAAACTTTACAATCTTTTAACATATGGTTATCTCTTCCATATGGCAGAGATTAGGAGCACCATGCCCCTGTGATTAGGAAAACCGGAATAAAAATTTTTGACCCTCCCTTTGTGCCAAGGAAGAAGTCTGAATTTTTTCTTTTTCTTTTATTGGATGTTTACAATATGTTATTGTAAAATTTGGGTTAAGTATTTGGTCATAGATTCTTGGTCCTCTCCTGGCCTTTTGCTTATTATCTGCAGCTTTAACTCCCCCCAAATTCCCATTTAATTCCTTATGCTGAGCTATAATACATCAATACGATGATGGGGAAAATTGTGATGTGGAAGGGCCAACTGCATTTAAAATCTCTTAATACGCAATATGTCCCCCTTTAGTTGCAATGTTTTATTTTGTCTGGTTTGGCAATGTATTGTCTCAGTCTTTGGTATTTTTTTCCCTTTTTGGCCCCACTTTCCTCTGCTTTGGTGTGACTGATCCTGTTTTGTTGTAGGCTTGGGTAATTGCTGAAATGCTTTCCCACAGCATGCTCCTTACAACCTATAATTTTTGTTTGTTTCCTTAGAATAATAGCCATTCTTAAAAATCACAGAATTAAAATCACACAAGAACCAAAATCCAACACTCAACCAATATATAACTAATGAAGATAGGGAAACTCAATCCCGTTTATTCTGGTCGCAATACGATTTTGTTCTGAATCATCCTCAGGTCAGTAGAAGAATTATGCTTGTGACCACTGATGTCACAGAATGAAAACACCTCAAAATGAAACCTCCTCAAAATGATTATTTGTCCCAAGTTATTTACATATCACTGTCTGTACATGTCAGTTCTGATTGTTGTCACTGTAATTTGCATAAAAGCCTTATATCCCCTACTAGATTATAAGCTCCCTAAGATGGAGAAACTGCATCTGGCAGGCAATAGAATATTCCAGAAAGCATAGTGGAACCTAGAATGAGGGGATTACTTGACTCTTGCCTCCTGTACTTTCTAACTTTGTGACTAAGGACAGGTCACTTAGCCTTTCTGAATTTCATTTTCCTTATGTGTGAAACACTGATAATACTTATATTAGCTACCTCTTAGGAATTTTGAGGTGCTGATGAGATGTGTAGAGTTGTAAAACTTAAAATACTATATAAATATTATTATTAATTACTAACCTTTGTGTCTTTTTTCCCTTAGCATGGTTCTTTGAAAATAAACATTTGTGGGGAGGAGGAAAGGGAGGAAGAAAGGAGGGAAGGAAAGAAAAGAGGAAGAGAGGGAGGAAAGAGGGAAGGAAGAAAGAAAAAGGAGCAAGGAAGGAAAGAAAGGAAAAAGGAAGGGCATGGGGAAAGGAGGAGGAAGGGAAGAATGGATGGAGAAAAAGGAGAGGGAAAAAGAGGAAGGGAGGAAAGGACAGAGGGAAGTAGAAAGTGGAGATGGGACAAGATGAAAGGAGAGGAGAGGTTAAAAAAAAGGGATGAGAGGAGAGGAAGAGAGTATAGGAGAGGAGACAAGAGGCCAGGAGAGGAGACAAGACAGGAAAGTGGAAGAAAAGAGAAGAGAGAAGAAAGGTGAGGAGAGCACAGGAAGGAAGAAAAGACAGGAGATGAGAGGATTGGAGAGAGAAAGAGAAGTGAGAGGTAAGGACAGGACTGGAGAAGGCAAGAGACGGGAGCAGTGTAGCCCAAAAGAAGAATTAACTTTGGAGTTGGAGGACCTGGATCCATGTCCTGGCTTGGTTCCCTGCCATCTGTGTGACCTTGGGCCTTGGATTCCTTGTCTATCAAACAAGGGACTCGGACTTGATGACCTTTTCCAGCTCTAAACCTATGATCCCATGAAATGCAGGGTCGTGTGGCTCTTCAGGACCGTGAGACACTGGCAGATCTGTCATGTAAACCTCACTTGGCATTCTTGATGTACTTTCCAGGAGATGAACAGAAGGCAGACCTAATGTGTCTACATTTTGCAGACATTTCTTTCTTCTACCAAAGGAACAATCAGAGCAAGATAGTCCCAAAGTGCTGCGAAGCATCACGAATCCACCAGAGGAATGGCTGATGCAAATGCTAAACTGCTCCGCTCTTAGACAAAGTTTGTTTTATTTTCCCTATGGGAACTATCACTACCTCTGTAGGCTTAAGATTCAGTTAGAGCTTTCCAAGTGAGCAAGGGAGTAGAGCAGTAAAAAAGGGGTCCTTTGTGCCTTCTCTGCAGGTAAACAAGCGTCAAGGTTGTGTTGAATCTGAGAGTGCATTCTTATGCAATAGAAAGCACACTGTCATCCAGGCTATCTATAGTCCTGATCTATATCTTGCCACTGGACCCAGATGGCTCCTGAGAAGAAAATGAGGGTGGTGACTTTGCATAGCCCTTCCTCACTTAAATCCAATTCACTTGTAAGTTATAACATCACCTTCTTGAGGTCACGGTCCTCTTCGAGAAGACACAACACCAACTGCCTACCTGGGGAAATGGGCTTGCCATCCCATTTTCTCTCCCAATGATACTGCTACAGCGGTGTGGCAGACACTGCCAAGGCTTTCCACAGAAAGCCCCAGTAGCTCAATACTAACCAGCTGGGGCATGTGTGTGTGTGTGTGTGTGTGTGTGTGTGTGTGTGTGTGCGCGTGCACCCAAAGTCCTTTTGGTACATTCCCACACATTTACAATCGGGATACGATGTCTAGCGAGCACTGCTTATAGATGTGAAAATGATGCTTCGAACTTCACAGGACTTTCACCGTACTGGGCTTGATTTCCATAAGCCCCACATAAGAAACTATCATTGCTTTATAGTCACATCTATCCATGCTTAATTTTATGTCAGACTCCGTTTTTGACACCTTGCCTGCTACGTGGTTTCTGCTTAGCAGAAAGGCTGCTCTTTTAAATAATCTGGGTCAGCATATGCCTCTAAGGACCAAGCTCCCCCTAAGAATAGCCTTGAATCAGGTGGATATCCTCAGTTTAACTTTAGCATTGGAACAAAATGAGACTTTTATAGGCTATTTAATGGTTAACAAAATGAGTTTATTTACTTATTTTTTGTTGTTGTTCAGTCGCATCTGACTCTTCATAGTCCCATGGACTGTAACACGCTAATGTTTGTCTATGGGGTTGTCTTGGCAAAGATACTGGATTGGTTTGCCATTTCCTTCTCCAGTAGATTAAGGAAAACAGAGGTTAAGTGACTTGCCCAGGGTCACATAGCTAGTCACTGTCTATCTTCCAGATTTGAACTCAGCTCTTACCTTACTCCAGGCCTACTGCTCTATCCATTAAGCCATCTAGCTATCTTGAGGTTTCCTTAGTCATTGTATAGAAAGGATATTCAGCAATGATACCCCGGCATTGAACTTTGGGCAGACATATCCACATTTACCTTCACATAGAAATGTGTCTGGTTATCAGAGCAGATGTGTGTAGTGACTTGTGAAATTTTTATGATCTTGAGACATTTATCAAGTCTGAAGGACTGAACCCAAGTAGTTGGGACTTTTTAAAGCACTTAGATAACGGTGAACTGATAAATGTTTAATAACTAGCTCTAGGAAGGGTCACACAGCTAGTAAGTATTAAGTGTCTGAGGCTGGATTTGAACTCAGGTCCTCCTGACTCCAGGGTCGGTGCTCTATTCACTGTGCCACCTAGCCACCCCAAGAACAGCATTTTTTACTTTTCAGGGAAAAACTAGCCTAAGCAATGTTGTAGGAAGAAATCTCTGGAAGATGGTGCTCCTATCAGTCACCCTCACACCAAAACATCTCTCTTCCATACCCACAAGTTGCCCAGTGTTCCACCATGATAGCTTCACTCTAATGGTCTTGAAGACTTCTTTGATTTGAGTGAGTTTCTATGAAAACTTGATCTATCCCTGGTTAGTCTAATTGACTGTCAGGCTTCAATAGTCACCTCTGTGTCAACATCTCCTTTGTTGTCATTGTTGTTCTATTCTTTCAACTGTATCTGACTCTTTGTGACGCCATTTGGGGTCTTCTTGGCAAAGATACTGGAGTGGTTTGACATTTCCTTCTCCAGCTCATTTTGCAGATGAGGAAACTGATTAAACAGGATTAAGTGACTTGTCCAGGGTCACATAGCTAACAAGTGTCTGAGGCCAGATTTGAACTCACGAAGAGTTCTCCTGATTCCAGGTCTGGCCCTCTATCCACTGCCCTCCCTAGCTGTCCCCTGCATCTATTGTTTCTAGCCCCTTCAACCTTCCTCTTCAGCTCCAGCACCTTATTTCAGACCACACTGGGCACTTTCACCTAAATGTTTGGCAAGCACCTCAAACTCAACAAATATAATGAGGTGAAAAGAGTTGAGAATTACAAGTTCTGACTTTGCTACTAACTCACTGTGTGAGCCCAAAGTCACCCTGAGCAAGATGCCTGACCCAGAGTCATAACCAGGCATGTTGGCACCTGGAACACATCCAATGGAGTCAGGCTGAGAATGGCTTATAGGGAGTTCTAAAGGGTGACCTTCCCAGAGAAGAAAAGATTCTAAGTCAGGTAGTAAACATATTAAGGAAGGAGAATGACCTGGAGAATTGTAATTGATAACAGCAAGCATCTTCACAAGACAGAGTGAACTTTGCTACCTTTTAGCAACCTTCCCTCAATTCTATGCTTCATTTCTACCTTTGATTCTTCACTTCCTTATTTCCCTCAGTCCCACTATTCCCTTTGCTAACACAGACACAGAAATGTCCCCTCTTTTTCTATCACTTTTAAAATGGCAGCACATAGAACCTTGAATTGTGGTTAATTGTGCAGCAATGGGACTAGGTTGCTGAGGGAGACCACAGAGACTCTTTCCCTGGAGACCTGTGAAGCTATGAGGGCTAAGATATCTTTCTGAATGGGACTGTTTAAATGAAGTTCTGTTTTGATGCAGCAGGATAAATGTAATGAATTCTAGAGGTCTGAGTACACTCCAGAGATTCTAGAATTTGTTACCAGATGTTCCTTGGAATCAGCTTGGGGATTATTGTTTTTTTTTTAAATAAATTGATTTGTTCATTTACTTTTAGTTTACAAGACTCAGTTCCACAATCCCTTGAGTTTCAAATTTTTTCCCTTCCTTCTCCTTCCCTTTCCCTCCCCCCCGCCCCCACCATGGCAGCATGCAATCAAGTATGGGATTGGCAAATACTTTCACATTGGACATTAGTCTGGTTGCATAAAAGGATTTTAACCAATGGAGTGAACAATGGGAAAAAAGAAACAAAACCAAACATGGAAAAGAATGATAGCATGTAGATTGCTTCAGTCTCCATTTAAACTCTATTCCTTCTAGATCTTTCTCTGAATGTAGATATCACCTTCCATCCTGAGACTTGTAGAGTTGTCTTATAACTGTGTGTTGCTGAGTAGAGTCCAGTTTATCAAGGTTGGTCATCACACATATGATGTGTCTGTGACTGTGTACAAATTTTTCCTGGTTCTGCTCTTCTCAGTTAGCATCAGTTTGTATAAGCCTCTCCAGGTAAATATGAAGTCCATCTCCTCCCCATTTCTTATAGCACAAAAGTATTCCATTACATTCATATAACACAACTTGTTTAGCCATTCCCCAATTGATGGGCATATTGGGGATTATTCTTGAAGCATTTCTGAACTGGTTGGACTTGCTAGAATTTGTAAGCTGCAGGTAAAGCCCTTGGAATTCCAGGAAAATGTTCTATAATCTGATGATAAGGCATCAGGTTGTAGAATCACCACATCATACAATTTGAAACTTGAGAGAGACCTCAGTGACTCTTTGTTCCAACTCCCACACAAAAGGAGTCTCTATCCTAACATAGCCAGTCTCCTTGAAGACCTCCAAGGTGTTCTTAAAGCAAGGTGTCTTAAAGCAGCCTATTTCATTTTTTAACAATGCCAAGTTTTAGGCAGATGTTGAACCTAAATTGGTCTCTTTCCAAATCCCATCCATTATCCCTGTTTCTGCTCTCTGAGACCAAACAGAACAAACCTAATACTTCCTCCACGTGATAGTCCTTCAAAAATCTGGACACATATAGATCATAACTCCCTGAATCTTCTCTTTTCTAGGGTAAACATATCTTCATTTGTTATTGACTCAAGGTTCTTTGCCATCCTGGGTTCCTGCCTATGGATTCAATCTGGATTTCCAATGTCCTTGTTCAACTCTGGTACTCAGGACTGAACATGGTACTCTTGTGATCCCCACCTCAAAGACCATTGATATGAGATCTTTTCTTACTGGTGAAAGTGTATACCCTGCCCTGTGTGAAGGGTGGGTGCAGTTGGCAAGAGAAAAGTGAGATCCAGCCTTGGCTGGGCCCTTTTGGGACTCTCTCAGTGAAAAGCGCCTTTGAGTCTCACTTTAGGACTTCAGGGCCAGTCCAGTCTTCCCTTTGGTCAAGCTTCAGATTTTCTTCAAGAATCAAACTGGCTTCCAGCTTTGAGAGAGAAGATGAAAGTGGCCAAGTCCATTTTATGTTGCTGAAGGACCTAAGAAGAGATGGTGGTTTCTACTGTGTCCCTATTCCAGTTTGCTACTCAAGGAGTTCAAAACTTTTCCCCTTGGATGAGACTCAAAACACTATCTCTTGGTTGAGCTGAGTCACCATGCTCCCAGTGGGAGAACTACTTCACTTTGTGTTTTCTGGTAAATATTCTCCTCTCTATACTTTCTCTGATTTATATTTTGCTATGATTTGGATAAATGGGTTTCTTTGCTATTTGCTATGTGTTCTCATTGTGGAACTGGTATTAAGTGGGAAAGGAGTCAAGCCTTAGATATAGAGCTTGGAGTCCTCTTTCCCTCAAAGCAATCCAAAATTAGCTTGAACCTGATCATATCCCCTAGACAAACAATATTTAAGGTAACAGGTGGATATATTTCTAGTCCTATATCCCTTATTCCTGAGGAAAGCAAAATGGCCTCCTGCTTCCCCTACTGGAAGGAATGAAAGTCTTCCTTGTAGAAGGTTGCGGGAGAAAAGGCCAGAGATATTTATTCTGCCTTTATTTGAGTCACACAA
>JAQQSU010015450.1:0-11173 GCA_028627135.1 Pseudochirops cupreus
CCAAAATAGAACTTGAAAGAATTCACCGATCACCTCCTGAAAAAGATCCCCAAAAGAAAACTCCTAGAAATGTTATAGCCAGGGTCCGGAATCCCCAGATCAAGGAGAAGGTACTGCAAGCTGCCAGGAAGAAACAATTTTTTAACTTTTTATAACTTTTTAAATGCTAAAAATAGGAACAACTAAAATAAAAAATAGTAATAAATACAACACATGATAATATGCTAAAGATTATATATTTTATACAATTATACGTGAATGTATGTATGCATATATATTCTTTTCAATAATAAGGAAACTGTGTATACTAGCGTTGTCTGTCATAAAGAAACACTAGAAATCTTTCCAATTTTAAGACAAGGATATCTAATCTTGTCAATACAATTCCAAAATCACTTTACAATACTAGCTAAAGCAATAAGACAAGAAAAGAAATTAGGGAAATAAGCATAAGAAATATAGAAATTGCTCATGGGTAGGGCATGCCAATATGGAAAAAAAAATAGTGATGTTATTGAAATTACATGAATATACTGTCATTCCAGTTAAGGAGATATTTTGTAAAACTATAACAAATAAGAGCAAAATTAATCTGGAGGAAAATTGGTCAAAAATAGCAAGGGACACAAGGGGCACTCTTGCTGGAGTTTTGATCTGATCCAACCATTCTGAAGAGCAAATTAGAACTATACCCAAAGGGCTATAAAACTGTGCAAACCTTTCCATCCAGCAATACCCCTGCTATGTCTTAAAGACATCAAAAGAGGGAAAATTGACCTTTTGTGTACACACACACACACACACACACACACATCTGTCTGTCTGTCTATCTATCTATCTATTATCTATCTATCTATCAGCTCTTTTTGTGGTGGCTAAGAATTGGAAATCAAAAGGATGCTCATCATTTGGGAAATGGGTAAACAGGCTGAGGTACATGACTGTGATGGAACACTCTTGTTCTATAAGAAAAGACAAGCAGGATGATTTCAGAAAAAGCTGGAAAGATATAAACTCAAAGTGAAGTGAGTAGAACCAAGAGAGTGGTTACACAATAAGAGCAATAATGTACAATGAAGAACTGTGAATAGCTATTCACAGGCATACAACCATTCAAGACAATCCTAAAGGACTAATAATAAAACACGCTAACTACCTATAGAGAAAAAACTCATACTATTTGAATACCAACTGAAGCATGCTATTTTTCATTTTATTTTTTTGTTTCATTTTTTTTGTTGGAGTCTTGTAAAAATAACTAATATGGAAACATTTTGTATGATAGCCTATATATGAACTATATAGTATTGCTTATCATTTCAGGGAGGGATGAGGGTAGTGAGAGAGGGAGAGATAGAATTTGTAACTCACAAGTACAAAAATTTTAAAAATTATTTTAACACATAATTGTGGAAATATATATATATATGAAAATAGTTCACAATTTCTTACACAATCCTCTTTTTCTTTGTATCTTGAAATACTTGTTTATTAATGATTGAGTTCATAATGAAAATAAAATTTTAAAAAGAGCAGTTAGAAGTGATCACTGCATGTAATAGATTATTACTGTTTGGTGAAATGTCAAAAGTGAAATGTCCAAAAGCTGAAGCCAGAGAAATAATCCCAAGATCTCAAATGCTCAGGAGTTGGGAGAGGCCTCAGAGGTTACCACATTCAACATGTACTCAGCTAAGAATCCCTTGTACTAGGTCCCTAACAAGATATATACTGAGAAGCAAATAACTTCATCAATTGTTAACATTTGAATTTTGGCCAAACCTAATTTTAGAAATTTTTTTCCCCCCATCCAACAGCCAAATCTGCCCTGATAACTTATATTCATTGTTCCCAATTCTATCCTTAGAGGCCTATCAGCCCAAGGCTAATTTCTTTTCTATCTGACAACCCCTCAAACACTGGAAGATTCCATATCTTCCCTTCCCCACATTTAGTAACTCTAGCTCTTTTCACTACTCCTTTTTTTGAATTATCTTGAGTCCCTTTGTCATTCTGGTTGATCTCCCCTGAATATTAGAAAGTTGAATAATCCACAAGCTGGGCTAATCATTTACTGGATATCTCTGAGCACACTGTACTTCTACCTTATTTGGATAGTAATAATCTAATACTGTGTATGAATGCCAGTGTACTCAGAAAGCTTCATATAAATTATTTGATTAGTTTTGGACACTGACACAGAATTTAGATTGTAAATGGTATTTTGCAAGGGCAATGATAATTTGTACTGGGTTATGGCATAGTCTATATAGCGTGCAGTTATATTCCAAGATGGAATTATTTACATATCATTTAGGTCACCCTGTTCTGTGTCAGTAGAATTAATGAGATATGACTGGTTGGAGTTTAAGTATATTGACTAGTATTTGCATTGGTCTGGTATTTAGAAGAGATTATTGGTCATAGCAAACTAGCATTTTCTGATTTGGGGAAGTGAGGGGAAGTGTCAAGGGTACTCCAATTTTCTGGGACAACAATGTTTGACCTATGATTAATTTCAATATTTATATTTATTTGCCAACCAATGTGCAGAAATTGTCCATTCAAATTAGAGTCAGAATTGGGGATTATCAAGAGGAGCTTGGCTTAGTCAGCTATGATATATTTCTTTTTCCTCTTTCACCTAGCTTTGCTATAGGACATGCCTATTTGTCAAAGAAAATGGCAAACCTTTTGGATCTCAGAAATAGGCACATAGTAGCTAGTCACCGATTCCTTTGGACACATTCAGAAGTTACAGTGTCATTTGACCTTTATGTGAGCAGCTATTTATGGTTTGGCACATCTAATGAAAGGAAACACAAGGGGACTTGACCTCTATGAAGTGACCTTCATTAGTGAATCTGGCACCACACTGTGCAACATTGCCTGCTCTGTATTTAGCTAGTCTCCAGGCAACAGTATCTGTCTATCTTTCTTGATAACTGTTGTTTCACTGATGTTACTGTTCTGGGAAGTGATGGGTTACACTTTCTCCTGTTGGTTACTTAGTTTGGTTTCTTTTTCTCCCACTTTTAATTTTTTTCTGAACTCATGTAAACACTTTTTTAACATTATTTTTGTAAATTTTGAATTCCGTATTGTCTCCCTTCCTCCCATCCCCTCTTCCCTTCTTCAGAAAGCAAGCAATTTGATACAGATTATACATGTCCAGTGGAGCAAAACATTTTCACATTAACCACGTTGCAAAAGAAAATGCAGATCAAGACAAACAAACAAAATAAGAATAAAAAAGAAAGTATGCTTCCATATGCATTCAGATTCCATCAGTCCTTTCTCTGGAGGTGGAGAGCATTTTTTATCATAAGTCTTTTGTAATTTTCTTGGATCATTGTACTGCTGAGAATAGCTAAATCATTCACAATTGATCATCTTACAAAATTGTTTACTGTTTACGATGTTCTTCTGGTTCTGCTCATTTTACTTTGTATCAGTTTATGTGAGTCTTTCCAGGTTTTTCTGAAAGCATCCTACTCATCATTTCTTATAGCACAATAGTATTCCAACACAATCATATACCATGACTTGCTCAGCCATTCCTTGATTTCTGGTCATCCCTTCAATTTCCTGTATCTATTGATATAATCATAAAATGTTTTTACTTTTATTATTGATAAAGCAAATTATGTTAATAGCTTTCCTTATGTTAAACCATCCCTGTATTCCTGCTTCTGTATCCCAATTAGTCATAACGTATAACTTTTGTAATATATTGTAATCTTTTAGCTAGTATTTTATTTAGGATTTCTGTATCCATATTCATTAGTGAAATTAGTCTATAATTTTCTTTCTCTGTTTTTACTCTTCTTGATTTCAATTTCCAAATCTTTGCAACCACAAAAAGAGTTGCTATAAATATGTTTGTACATATAGATCTTTTTCCCTTTCCTTTGATCACTTTGGGATATAGACCTAGTAGTGGTTTTGCTGGGTCAAAGGTCAAGCAAAGTTTTATAGCCCTATGGTCATAGTTCCCAAGGGCTCTCCACAATGGTTAGATCAGTTCAGACCTCTACTAACACTTCATTAGTGTCCCTATTTTTCCACTTCCACTTCAACATTTATCATTTTGTTTTTCTGTCATATTAGCCAATCTGCCAGGTATAAGATGATGCCTCAGAGCTGTTTTAATTTGTATTTCCCTAATCAATATTAATTTAGAGTGTTTTTATTTGACTCAAGATGGCTTTGATATTTTTCTTCTGAAAACTGCCTGTTCACATCCTTCTACAATTTATCAATTGAGGAATGACTTGTATTCTTAGAAATTTAACTTAGTTCTTTCTATGTATTTGAGAAGTGAGACCTTTATCATAGAAACTTGCTGTAAAATTTCCTCCCAATGGTCTCAGTATCCTGCTTTCTTTCCAATCTTGCGTGCATTGCATTTTATTTGTTGAAACAATTTTGACTTCATGTAATCAAAATGATCAATTTTATATTTTGTAATGCTCCTTATCTCTTGTTTAGTCATGATTTCTTCCATTAGCCATAAATCTGATGAATAAAATATCCCACGCTCCCCCAGTTTACTTATGATATAACCCTTTATGTTCAAATCATTTACTTATTTTAACCATAGGTTGCTTAGTTTTAAAGGTTTTCTGCAAGATAAATGAAAGTCTACAGGAATACACTTGGGTTATTTTGAACAAAAATCTCTAGGGAAATCAAAGGAGTTATTGTCACAGATGCAAGTATTGAAGTGCTTTCTCTACCTCCTTACTAAAGTGTTATGTATAACAAAATAAGGAAGGAAGGACGGGGTATTGCAAAAGACAAACTGTGACCTTCATGATACATTGATATATATTTTCAATTTACAATTTCTCAACAAATGAGATAGATTATATTACTCCAGACTATTTTAGAATCCATTGCCCTCTCAATTACAGAATGGAATTTTTTTTTCTGCTTTGTCAAATGGGTTGATTGTATAGGAATGTCAGTGGGCTGATTTTTTAGATGCGTTTGAGAATAAATAAGTAATTTAAGCTGTGCTCAATGGACACATTATAATGATGGTCAGATATTCAGTGTGCCTTGGAGGACAATTGCTTTAATCGTGTAGTTTTTAATAGAAATTCTACAGAGGTGTATGATGTAGTAAGAGCTCATGAGAACTCTTGCTCTTAGGAATTAGGGCACACCAAACACAATGTGTTCCAAATTACAACCCTATAGAGACAATCATAGAATATTGAGAAGTTTCATTTTTGTATTTGTTTAATTTCAATGAGATTTGTTTAAAGAGAATAGCTTTTCAATTGGTATACTGATATTTATTTTATTTTTTCCCATGGGGACAAGGCTGACTTTTAACAAATGTCTTATATTGGTTGGTTATTATAAACAATTTATAAAACATGAATTATTTTGGTCTAGTTCAGATTATTTATTAGATGTATATTTTGGTGCATAATCTAATTTTTAAAAACTGAATTAGCACCTTAACACAAAGATACAATATATGATAAAGGAGGTTGCAATGTGAGGTTGCAATGTATATATTCACTTAGATTTCCCAAATATACATGAAAGAGTACCTTAGAAACTTCATCTCCCTAAATGTTCTTGTAATATCATAGGTATGCTGAGGTTATGTATAAATGATTCTTGAAAGAAAACATGGGAAAATCTACAGACATAGGTGCCTATTCAGTAGATTTTCATTTAAATATAGATATCAAAGAACTTATCCAACTTTGTCTGTGAATATGACATCCACACTATTGGGAGATTGATACATACTAAATAAAATGACTGGGTGGGTGGGGGGTGGCTAGGTGGTGCAATGAATAGAGCACTGGCCCTGGAGTATGGAGGACCTGAGTTCAAATCTGGACTCAGATGCTTAACACAAAAACTAGCCATGTCCCCTTGGACAAGTCATTTAACCCCAATTGCCCTCCAAAAATCAAAAACTAAATAAAATAAAATAAAGTAACTCAGCACAGGGTTGGGGTATTAGCTATACTGTGCCATTTCTAAAGGTCAAATTTCTTTTCAGTGAAAACTTTTGAAGAGACACATAATTATTCTAGGGAATAGATTCATGAAATACTGAATGCTTGTCACAGTTTTGTAAATAAAATTGTTTTGAATGTACTAAAAGAATTTACTGTTTAATGAAACCCTTAGCCAAATTCTGTCATATAGCAAAAGATCTTTTAAATTCACAAGTGTCCCCTAATTTATTTGCTTTGTAAATTCAGAGCCTCATGTCTCACATATTAGAGAGCAGGGCTATCAAAATTCTCTCAATCCCAACAAATAACCCATTTATTTTGAGCAATATTTGATGCTGTATATCCCCCATAATGAAAATGTATGTAACTCATTGGGGTTTATTGGAATAACTCATTGGAATTTATTGGAACAACATCAACAACATTAGACAATCTGAGATTATGTCTATATAAGAACAACACAATTAATCATTTCCAAAGCGAAAACATTCAAGTGAAAACATCTGTCTCATCAACCACAGAAAGTTCAAATGACTGATAATTTTCCTTCTCTTTTTCCATATGATTACTTTAGTGTTATTTGGATATTGCTTAAATGATATGGTATATTGTCAGAACAATTTGAGTCACATAGCTTTTCTAATTGTTTTTATATCTGATTCAAATCTTTTGACCAACTTACAACACAAACTAATTTTACTACATTTGTGTCCCACCAAAAATGAAAAGGGAAGAATGGGCAGTGATGGAAGAAAATTATGAAAAAAGAATCAAGCTTGGTAAAGGAGGCACAAAAAATTGAATAACACCTTAAAAATTAGAATGGGCCAAATGGTAAAAAAGGCATAAAAATCCAATGAAGAGAAGAATGCCTTGAAAAGAAGAATTGGCCAAATGGAAAAAGATGTACAAAAAATTCACTAAAAAGAACTCCCTAAAATATAATTGGTCAGGTAGAAAAGGAGGTGCAAAAATCATTGAAGAAAATCATTCTTTAAAATATAGAATTGGGCAAGTGGACGCTAATTACATTATGAGATATCAAGAAACAATCAAACAAAATCGAAAGAATGAAAACAAAGAAGAAAATGTGAAATATTTCATTAGAAAAACAATTGACCTGGAAAATAGATGCAGTAGAGAGAATTTAGGAATTACTGAACTACCTGAAAGTCAGGATAAAAATAAAGGAACCTAGGCATCATCTTTTAAGAAATTGTCAGGGAAAACTGTTCTGATATTCTAGAACCAAAGGATAAAATAGTCATTGAAAGAATCCACACCTCCTGAAAGAGATCTCAATATGAAACCTCTCAGGAATATTATATCCAAATTCCAGACCTCCCAAATCAAAGAGAAAATATGACAAGAAGTCAAAGAGAAACAAAGTATTATAGAACCACAGTCAGGATAACATGAGATTTAACAGTTTCTACACTAAAGGACTGGATGGTTTGGAATATTATCTTCTGGAGGGCAAAAGGGCTAGGATTACAAGCAAGAATTTCCTACTCAGAAAAACTGAGTATAATTCTTCAGGGGAAAAAATGGATATTTAATGAAATAGAGGACTTTCAAGCATTTATGGTGAAAGGAGCAGAAATGAATAGAAAATCTGACTTTCAAACACAAGATGCAAAAGAAGCATGAAAAGGTAAACAGAAAAGAGAAATCATAAAGAATTTGATAAGTGTAAATTGTTCACATTCCTACATGGGAAAATTATATTTATAACTCCTAAAAACTTTCTTATCATTGTGGCAGTTAAAAGGAGTACATAGACAGAGAGCAGAGGTTGTAAGTTGAATGTGATGGTATGATGATAATTGGGAAAAATAAAATATTACATATGATAAAAATATTTTATTGCCAAAAATTGCTAGCCATCATTTGAGCCTTCAGTGAGTCATAACCTTTATGCTCTTGGAGAGTCTTGCCTTGATGTTGATGATTGCTGACTGGTCACAGTGGTGATTGCCAAAGGTTGGGTGACTGTAGAAATGTCTTAATATAAGACAACAATGAAATTTTCCTCATTGATTGGATCTTCCTTTCACTTGAGTACTTAGAGGCCATTGTAGGTTTATTAATTGAACTAATTTCAATATTGCTGTACCTCAGGGAATAGGGACTTCTGAAAAGACATAGAGAGATGGAGGTGGAGGGGTCAGTTATTGCAGTAGTCAGAGTACACACAGCACACACACACAGATCACACATTTGGGTTCTGCAGTAGTAGTACCTCAAAGCAATTACAATAGTAATATCAACAATCACTGATCACAGACCAACATGACATTTATAATAATAATGAAAAAGTTTGAAATGCTGTGGGAATAACCAAAGTGTAACACAGAGACAAGAAGTGAGACTACGCTTTAAGAAAATAACACTCATAGACTTCCTTGATGCGGGGTTGCCACAAAACTTCAATTTGAAAAAAAAAGGCAACATCTGTGAAGTGCAATAAAATGAGGTATAAGCCTGTACTCAATGTTAAATGTCCTCTAACTGATCTGTAATTAAAAATTTTGCACTTGTATATATTTTCCCTTTGGTTTGATTATTTCATGCTGCATTAGTTCATGCAAATTTTCCTACATTTTTCTGAATTCTTCAACTTAATTATTTCTTTATTGTAATTATAATATTCCATTAAATTCATCTACTATCACTTTCATTCTGACATTCCTCAATTGATGTACATCTACTTGGTTCCTTGATCTTTATAACCCCAAAGTGTGTTATTGTCAATATATTTGTATATTTTGTACCTATATACCTGGCATTTAGTTTATGTATATGCTTAGTGGGGGAATTACAGGGTTAAAATCCTCCCTCTCTATTTTATTCTAATTATAATCCTAAATTGCTCTACAGAGTATTTGGGTTACCTCACAGGTCTACCACTAGAGATTCACGGTGCCAGTCTTCCTCAAACTATGATTTCCAATATCTTGTCATCTTTCTTGAATTGAATGATTCGTGATGATGCTTCATGTTCATTTTACTTTTAATTTCTCTTACTATTAGTGATTTGCAAGATATTTTATGCTGTTATTTATACATTTTTAAATTAACTTATTTGTTTACTTTTAGTTTACATGATTCAGTTCCACAGTCCCTTAGGTAACAAAAATTTTCCCCCTTCCTCTCCTCCCCCCTCTCCATGGTGGCTTGCAATGTAATATAAGATCTGAAAATACCTTCATATTAGCCAGGTTGTAAAGAAAGAATATAACCAATGGAATGAACAATAGGAAAGATGAAACATAAAACAAAACAAGAAAAAAAATAGAACAGGTAGTTTGCTTCAATCTGCATTCAAACTCTGTAGTTCTATCTCTGGATATGGACATCTCTTTCCATCATGAATCTTTTGGAGTTGTCTTATAACTTTGCATTGCTGAAAAGAGCCCAGTCTATCAAAGCTGGTTGTCACACATACATTGTGTTTATAATTGTGTACAAATTTCTCCTGCTTCTGCTCTTCTTACTCAGCATCAGTTTGTATAAATCTCTCCAGGTTATTATGAAGTCTGTCTGCTCCTCATTTCTTATAGCACAATAGTATTCCACTACATTCATATACCACTACTTATTAACCATTCCCCAGTTGATAGGAATCCCCTTGATTTCCAATTCTTTGCCACCACAAAAAGCTCTGCTACAAATATTTTTGTACATATGGGGGCTCTTACTACTTTTACAATTTCTTTGGGATACAACCCTAGAAGTTGTACTGCTGGGTCACTTATTTATAGCCTTGGGAATAGTTCCAGATTGCTCTGCAGAATGGTTGAATCAGTTCACAACTCCACCAAAGATGCATTAGTGTTCCAATTTTTCCACATCCTTTCCAGTATTTATCATTTTCCTGTTTTGTCATCTTAGCCTTATCTGACTAGTGAAATGTGGTACCTCAGAGTTGTTTTGATTTGCGTTTCTCTGATCAATAGTGATTTAGAGCATTTTTCATATGCTTATAGATATTTTTAATTTCTTCCTCTGAAAACTACCTGTTCATATCCTTTGACCATTTATCAATTGGGGAATGACTTGCATTCTTATAGATTTGACTCAGTTCTCTGTATATTTTTGAAATGAGGCCTTTATTCCAGACAATGGTTGTACAATTTCTTTCCCAATTTCCCACTTCCCTCTTAGTCCTGGTTACATTGGCTTTGTTTTACAGAAACTTTTCAATTTAATGTAATCAAGATTATCCATTATGCCTTTTATAATGCTCTCTAACTCTTGTTTGGTCATAAAATCTTCCCTTTTCCATATATCTGACAGGTAAACTATTCTTTGCTTTCCCAGATTACTTACAGTATCAGCCTTTATACCTAGATCACGTGCCCATTCACATTTGATTTTGGTATGTAGTGTTAGACAGTGGTCTATGTCCAGTTTCTGTCATACTATATTCCAGTTTTCCCAGCAGTTTTTGTCAAATAGTGAGTTCTTATCCCCAAAACTTGGGTCTTTGGGTTTATCAGACAGTAGATTACTATAGTGATTGACTACTGAGTCTTGTCTACCCAATCTATTCCATTGATCCACTACTCTATTCCTCAGCCAGTACCAAGTAGTTTTGATCACTGATGCTTCATAATACAGATTAAAATGTGATATGGCTAGGCCACTTTCTCTGGTATTTCTTTTCATTAATTTCTTTGATATTCTGAAACTTTTGTTCTTCCAAATGAATTTTGTTACTATTTTTTCTAGCTCTATGAAGGGATTTTTTTTGGTAGATTGATTGGTATGGCACTAAATATGTAATTTAATTTAGGTAAAATCGTCATTTTTATTATATTAGCTCAACACAGCCATAAGCAATTGATGTTTTTTACAATTAGTTAGATCTGACTTTATTTGTGTGAAAAGTGCTTTGTAGTTGTGTTCATATTGGTCCTGGGTTTGTTTTGGCAAATAGATTCCCAAATATTTTACAATGTTTACAGTGATTTTAAATAGGATTTTTCTTTCTATCTCTTGCTGTTGGTTTTCATTAGAAATATATAGGAATGCCAAGGATTTATGTGGGTTTATTTTATATCCTGCATCATTGCCAAATTTATTTATTGTCTCAAGTAGTTTTTTACTTGATTCTCTAGGATTTTCTAAGTATATCATCAAATCATCTGAAAAGAGTGATAGCTTAGTCTCTTCTTTGC
>JAQQSU010015451.1:0-11173 GCA_028627135.1 Pseudochirops cupreus
AAGACTGTCTCCTCCCCATTTCTTATAGCACAATAGTATCCCATTACATTCATATACCACAACTTGTTTAGCCATTCCCCAACTGATGGGCATTCCCTTAATTTCCATTTTTTTGCCACCACAAAGAGAGCTGCAATAAATATTTTTGTACACATGGGTCTTCCTTCCACTTCTATGATCTCTTTGGGGTACAACCCCAGAAGTGGTATTACTGGGTCAAAGGGTATGCAATTATTTATAGCCCTTTGGGCATAGTTCTAGATTGCTCTCCAGAATGGTTGGATCAGTTCACAGCTCCACCAACAATGCATTAAGTGTTCCAATTTTTCCACATCCTCTCCAGCATTTGTCATTTTCCTATTTTGTCATCTTAGCCAATCTGGCTGGAGAGATGTGGTACCTCTCAGTTGTTTTGATTTGCATTTCTCGAATCAATAGTGATTTAGAGCATTTTTTCATATGCCTATAGATATCTTTAATTTCTCCTTCTGAAAATCCCCTGTTCATATCCTTTGACCATTTATCAATTGGGGAATGACTTGTATTCTTATAGATTTTACTTAATTCCCTATGTATTTTAGAAATGAGGCCTTTTCAGAGACACTGGTTGTAAAAATTCTTTCCCAATTTCCCACTTCCCTCTTAATCTTGGTTAAATTGGCTTTGTTTGTGCAGAAACTTTTCAATTTAATGTAATCGAGATTATCCATATTGTATTTTATAATGCTCTCGAGCTCTTCTTTGGTCATAAAGTCTTCTCTACTCCATAAATCTGACAAGTAAACTATTCCGTACTTTCTCAGATTACTTACAGTATCAGCCTTTATACCTAGATCATGCACCCATTTAGACTTGACTTTGGTATACGGTGTTAGATGATGGTCTGTACCCAGTTTCTGCCATACAATATTCCAATTTTCCCAGGAGTTTTTGTCAAATAGTGAGTTCTTATCCCCAAAACTGGAGTCTTTGGGCTTATCCTTGAGAATTTCTTGAAGGATGATTTCCAGGTTTTGTTTTTTTTTTTTATCATGGTTTTGAGGTAGTCCAATAATTTTTGAATTATCTCTCCTGGATCTATTTTCCAGGTCAGTGGTTTTTTTTTCAAGGAGATATTTCACATCACCTTCTATTTTTTCATTTGTTTGGATCTGTTTAATAGTATCTTGATTTCTCATAAAGTCATTAGCTTCCATTTGTTCCAATCTAACTCTGAAGGAATTATTCTCTTCAGTGAGCCTTTGAGATTCTTTTTCCATCTGGCAAATTTGGCTTTTTAAAGCATTCTTCTCCTCATTGGCTTTTTGAGCCTCTTTTGCCTTTTGAGTTAGTCTGCTTTTTAAGGTGTTATTTTCTTCAGTTAGGTTGTTGACTCTCTCTTCATGATTTTCTTGCATCATTCTCATTTCTTTTCCCAACTTTTACTCCACTTCTCTCATTAGGTTTTCAAAATCCTTCTTAAGCTCCTCTAAGGCCTGTAGACAATTCATATTTTTCTTGGAAGCTTTTGGTGCAGGAGTTCTTACTTCATTGTCTTCCTGCCGTTCCATGCTTTGATCCCTTTTGTCCCTAAAAAAGGAATCTAAGGTTTGACAGCTGTGCTTGCTTTGCTTCCTTTGCTTGCTCATGTTGCCGCTCAGTTACTTGACTTTTGAGCTTTTTGCCACAGTAGAACTCTGCTTCCAGAGAGGAAAGCTTTGTCCCAAATTGCTAGGGTTTTCGCAGGTGCTGGAGCTATTAGTTGGGTGCCCTCTCTGAAGCTTCTATAGGCTCTGGCACCTGGTCACACAGCCCAAGACTTCAGCCCAAGACAGCGATCTAGGTCCAAGCAGGTTAAAGCCAGAGAGATTACCCCTCTGAATGGTTGCTTGGTCCCTCTATGATCTGCAGGCCATGACCTCTGAAGCAGCCATGTGGAGGCAGCTGCATTGCCGCTGTGCCTGAGCTGCTTCTCCCTTCTGGGAGCAGAGGCTGAACCATACTCTCGGTCCCCCTGTTCCCAAAGTCCACACTGACTTTTTACTTTGCCTTTGGCATTTATTGGTTGATAATTCTGGAAATGGCCACAGCTGCCGCTGATCCACTCTCCCGAAGTCCCTCCAGCCACGGCTGATCGGCCGTGGGCTCACACAGGGCTGGGCTCAGCTTCTAGTGCGCTGCAATGGACCCTTCCTGCCAGCCTGCCAGGCTGCCTTTGGCAGGCAATTTGTTTCTCTCTGTCACTTTTTGGGTTCTGTAGCTCCAAAGTTTGTTTACAATCTTATTTTATAAGTATTTGGGGTGGTTATGGGGGGAGCTCATGGAGTTTCCCTGCTTCTACGCCACCATCTTGTCTCTGCCCAGTTGCTCAGATTTTCTGTAATGATGGCATCCTAGGCTTTAGATTTATTTACTGTGGCCTCAACCCAGAAGTTCCTCAACAGCAAATGAGGATAATAACAGCACCTATCTCCCAGCATTGTTGTAAGGATCAAATGAGATGATAATTGTAAAGCGCTTATCACAGGGCCTTGCACATAGCAGATACTTAATAAATGCTTATTCCCTTATTTTCCCAAAGCAGACTCCTGGCCTCCACTGGATTCTGGCCATCTTTTTTTCTTCAGATCTTGACTTGGAGTGGCTATTTCTTTTACACTTTATTTGATTTTTAATGGCAGTTGTTTGGGAGACCTGGGTTCCTATCTGTCTTTCATGTGTTAATCACATATTATTAGGAGAGGCGCTAATAAACGAGTGGTCAGCCCATGTCTGTTGCCTTTGGGGCCGATGGTTGGAGGATGGCTTAGACCTAGAAGTTAGTGGCTACAAGCCAGCTGGGGTTACCAGCAGGGCCACTGTGTGGAGAAGGGGCCGTTCACAGCCTCTGTGCTCCGTCCAGAGCGGCCTTCCTGCTGGCGGAGGCTCAGGATTCTGTCTCCTTTCTCCCGGCTCCTGCAGTTTCCTTGTATTTGCTTTGTGTTTTGCTCTCCCTGGTGCTGTTGCTTTCCTTCCACAGAGAGTGTGAGCTCTCCCACAGCAGTACGGCCATTTTTGTCGTTGCATCTCTAGTGCCAAGCGCCATGCCAGAGATCAGTGGATGGCACCGCGGCACGTTTTGTTGTTCTTATTTATCCTTGTTGTTTCTGACTCTTCATGACCTCATTGGCATTTTCTTGGCAAAGATGCTGGAGCAGTTAGCCGTTTCCTTTTCCAGCTTATTTTACAGATAAGGAAACTGAGGCAAACAGGATTAAATGACTTGCCCAGGGTCACACAACTAATAAATGTCTGAGGCCAGATTTGAACTTCACAAAGATGAGTCTTCCTGATTCCAGGCCTAGCACTCTTATCTATATGCCACGTAGCATCTGTTGGCAAGTCTCAGATTGATGGACTGTTTCCATTGCCACTCAGATTTCTTCCTATGGATAGGAATTTTGAACAAAACCCATATCAGTTTTCTGTATTTTAAGTCTCACATTTGATAGTTGATTTGGTCTGTCAGTAATGGAAGATCCATTTCAGGATTTGTAGAAGTAGAAAATTCATTAAGTCATTTACATAATTTATTTTCTTATAGATTTTTGTCAAAAAGTATAAATAGTCTTAATTTTAAACTTGTAGATACTTCAATATGTACATGCCCAAATATCTTTTATTAAGTTCTTTTAAAAAAAATTTTCAAAAGGCATTTTTTCAAACATTTTAGCATCAGCATATTTTAACTTCTCTGCTAAATAATTTACTTTTTACTGTTTATTAATTTTTACTATTAACTAAATAAACCTCAAAACTCCTTTTAGAGCTGATAAAAAATTGTTTTTTAAAATTACCTTTTCTTTCCCTTATCCATAGTGCATCATTATACTTTTAATTTGAAACCCTTGACAATATTCTGTGCCTACACCTTGTAATTCTGACATATCTAATTTTCATCTCTTTTAAGTCACTTTTATCTGCTTTCAGGTCTCAAATGCATCTTGTTAATGATCTTTGCAGCTGTGGTATTTTGTTGACAAATTGTTTCAGACCGTCTAGGTATTGAAAATTCTCTCTTGCCTTCAAAGAGAAAAGTCAAGTGGCCAGATACTCAACATGTAGTGATGGTTCCTTTACTTTTAACTTTGTGGAGATTCCCCCCCAGCAATTCTTTCTCTTCAACATATTTTTAAATGTTAACCTCACTTTTGTCTTAACAGTTTGTAAAATATAAGGGAGAGAGAGAAAGAATGAGTTGCCTTTGAGAAATAAGATTATCTGGAGCCCTTTGAGACATTCTGCCATCAATGAGACCCTGTGGACCTTCATATGAAATACTGACTTTTTTTAACGTAATTTTTTTCTATCAATATAATGGCAAGTTAATATATGCCGCCGTTATTTCTTCTAAAAGTTTCTGCCATTGCAGGCAGGTTTCTTTCCTTAATTCATAAGGGGTTTTGTTCTCTTCTTTGCTTTTTTACTTGTTTACTGCATCTAGGCAGTTGGTGATATGTTTTTGTTTTGGGGGCTTATTTTTGCTCTTTTTCAAGGTTATCTTGCTTAAACTTATTTTGGCCATAGTAATTTCTCTTTGTTTTAGATATTTATTCTTACTGGTTTTTTAGAAGTGAGCAGGGAATGTTCTTTGGCCCAAGGTGATAAACAGTCTTGTGGGGTTTTTTTTTACTGCATTGGGTATTACAGTCACCCAGTGACAATTAACCTGTTCAAGGTACTCTTGTATTAAAGAAATATCTGTAGAGTATGGAGTCTCTGTTTAAGAAATAAAAATTAAAAGTATACTTTTCAAAATCAGTTTATTGACTGAACCTATCTAGATCATCTGGAAAAGGAATAATATAAAAATGTTTAGTTTGTTTTAAAGTCGCTATTAATATGTAAAATGTAATTGGGTGGTTTTAATAAGAAATCATTATAATCAGCATTATAATTCAAATAATGACCTTTTACATTATCCACTAAAAATGTTCTTCTAGTGTAGAGAATAGGTGTTTACTTTAGTACTTAGTAAAGTCTCTGTGGTTTTACTGGTGTAGTACTACTTCTACCAATGGAAACTGTGACCCCTACATGCCAAAGCAAATATTCTTCATGAATTCTTTTGTTTAAAAAAATATCACGTAGGGACCGACATTCTGGTTATCCTGGGCCTCTGACCATAGCTAGGCTTGTGCTTAGAAGACAGGCAAACAGTCTGTTACTTGTCCACTTTTCTCATGCTCAAAGTCTTTATAGCTTTATGAAATTTTTCAGAGCTTGTCCCTTCTTCCTGCCTTCCCCCCTTAAAAAAGTTTTACTTATGTGCTGCATTTTTATACAATAGTCATTTCTCTATTTATTCCCCTTCCTGTTGAGCCTTTCTTTGTAAGGAAACCAAAAGCAAAAATTATGTTAGACAAAATAGAAATTTGCAGAAAGGCTTGATTTGATTTTATGGGAATGGCAATATGGTGTAGTGTAGAAAGCTCTAAATTCTGTTGCTGGCACAGTCACTAATAAGTTCCATGTCCTTGGGCAAATCACTTCTTCTTTGTAAGCCTCAGTTTCCTCATCTACCAAAATGAAGGCGTTCAGATTATATGATCCTTCAGTTCTCTTTGAATTCCAAATTTTTGGAGCTTTTAAGAGTGTAGCCCTAAAATATAAGATGTCTTACTGAGTGAGACGGATTTGAAGGATTTTTATGGAAGACAGATCAGGGTTCTAGCCTCCCAAGGGCAAGACTTAAAAGAATAAGTGGAAGTTTTACAAAGGTAGGTTTAAACTTGATATAAGGAAAAACAGACCTAACAACTTGAGCCTTACAAAAGTAGAGTAGATTGCCTCAGGGGGTAACATTTTCTCCTTCACTAGAGACTAAACAACTCCTTACTGGACAAACCCCTATTTTTGTTTTAATATGGATTTAGATAGATGTATTTTTACTCTGAAATTTTGTGGGAATATAAACTATAATTTTCTTTGCATTAAAAAAGTTAGCATAGTACCTGCCATATACTAGTGCTTAGTAAATTCTTGGTTATTGATTGGTTGTTTAAATTGATTAACTTAAGCAAAATGAACAACAAAGCAACTTTTTCTAATTATATACGATATTCAGCTCCTATAGGTCTCCGCTTCTCTAATGATACATATTGGTTATGTATTTATGGCAAGTCAGTGCCCAGAGGCAACTCTCTGAGACTATGGAGTAGTATCCTCAGATAAACCGAGACCTGGGAAATGCCTTAATTTAGGAAAGCCAAGGTCACTCACTACATCCTGGGCCATCACCAGTCATCTTGACTTTTGCTTGCCACTGGACTTCGTTGACTCTGGAAGAGAGTAAAGCTCGTTTTCACGTTCTCCTCCTCTCATATCTTGTCCACTTGCAAATTGATTCATCACCCTCATGATATCATTGATCATAATATCAAGAACAAAGGCTGCACAACAAGAAGAGGTGCCAGACTACTCAGTGGATGGAGCTCCTTCACTGGGAGTTCCCTACACTGATGAAATCAAAGGTCCATCCTCCCACCCCCAATAAGTAAAAATGTTCACATTCATGTTATATTAAAGACAAGGTGGCATATATATATAGCATAAAAGAACCAGATATTCTATTGTGTGACCATGGAAAAGATAGCTCATCTCTCAGGGTCTCGATCACATCTCTGAAAGTGATAGTGTACTCTTTGCGTTACACTCATTCTCATCATTATTACTACCCTACATTGTTATTACCTATTCATTATTTATTACCTATTATTATTATTATTATCTATATCATCATGTTTTGAGGAAAATGCTTGGTAAGCATAAAACATTACAGAACTATTATTTTTAGCAATAGTATGTGACTGAATTGTGGAACCATCTCAAGAATCCAAAGTGACAGTAACCCAAAGTCAATGGAAGAAGATACCTGGGACTTAAAAACAGGCTATATGACATTACCAACAATATACATATTTAAGAAGTAGCATAAGATGACTTATTTACAACATAATCTTCTTTCTCTCCCTCTGAATCCCATTGCTAAAGTTAAGCTGGCTTGATTGCCCAGATGATGGACAGTTTGATAGTTGGAAAGAATGGATGGCCCCTTCTCTACAGGGATTGTACTACTTGGTGATGGCAAAGTTGGAAGCAAGGCTGGTGGTCTGGTGATGCTGCCATTTCAGGGGATCTTGGGCTCAAGGTCTTGTCCTATTTCCATTGTAGTCTGAGGGAAGATGCTATTAATGGTTTGTTGTTGGTTTTATAGAATTCTACCATTTTAAACAAGGTCAAATGTCTTTCTCTGTATAAATGCCAATACCAATGATTGTCCATCACTCTTTTCCCCAGTTCCTTTCTCAAATAATAAAATAATTAAATCCAAAAAAAAAAAAGAAGTAGCATAAGAGACCACGTTAAGGAACAAGAGGATTTTGAACATAGATCATACTGATATTTGAGCTGGCCTTTGAAGGAAGATAAATATATGAATACTGTAGATAAAGATTAGAAATTAATGAAGGATAGGAATAAGGGAGGAATAATTTATTACACATACATGGGCAAATGAACCAAAGTAGGAAAGACTTGTCTGAAGGATAGAGCCTGTGCATTAAGGGAAGTAGTAAGGTAATATCCCAGTCTCATGGTTCCAAATCTGGCACAGTGGGCCACTCAAAGCTTAAGGGTTAAGATAATGCAGTTTCCAGAATAAAAGTATATTTGCCAATCTTCAGGTAAAAGCAGTCTAATAAGGAGATAAAAGGAGTTCACAAGTAAGTTCCCTGGCACATGAGGAGGAGCTCCCCTGAGAGTCCTAGAGCTATTTCTATTCAATCCTGTCCCAGAGTAGTCACAGGTGGGTCCTAGGTCAATCTACCTGGAGCAAAGTTAATTCAAACTACCCTAGGTCTTCTCCACAGAATCTTGACTCGCAGGAGCACAGTTGATATGGAGATTCATTTAAGCTATCCTGTTTCCACAAGTATTCTGCCACATTACAGGTGAAAAATAAGACTGGAAAGCTAAATTAGAGCCAGATTTTTGGGGGCAGGGAGGGACTTAAATTCCAGGCTGAGTGTGTATTTTATTCAGTAGTCTTTGGGAAAGATTTTTAAGCCATGGCAGTGACGGAACTCAGGACAGTATATTGGGAAAATAATCTTGTCAGGAATATTATGAAGCATGAATTAGAGAGGGGAGAATATGAGACCACATAAGACATTCCTGAATTCTAGGCAAGAAGTAATGAGGGCTTGAGCAAGAATGCTGGCCGTGAAAGTACAATTAGAGTATGGGTGCACACATGATTGTTGAGACATCAATAGGATTTGCCCCATTCATTTAGTCAGTTGCTTAGGGAGAAGGTAGAGTCTAAGGAGACTCAAAGATTTTGAACTGAGGAAAATAAAAGGAACTTAAAGATATGTTTGGTTTTGAACATTCTGAATTAAGGTGTTGACAGGATAGCTGGTTAGAGATTTCCTGCAGATATCTGGAGATAGGGAAACTGGACTTCAGAGAAAACATCTGGCCTAGAGTTACAGATTTAGGACACAAGGTGATCATTTCAACCATGAAAAATAGATGAAATCTTCAAGTGGAAGAATAGAGAAAAGGGAGAAAGGGTAAATTACTGACTGAGTCTCAATTTACTCATCTGTAGAAGGAGGACGTAGGATTTCCGTATGTACATTTCTAACATTGTGGCACTATAATAGTTGTGTTGTATCCTGCTTTGGTTAAACTACATGTGAAGTATTATGCCGAGTTTGAGGCACCACATTTTAGAAAGGACATTAACAAGCTGGAGAGCATGCAGAGGAGGTTGGACAGTGTTATGAAAGGATCTGAGTCCATTCTACATGATATTGAGTGAAAGAACTGAGGGGTGGGGGGCAGGTTTAGCCTTGAGAAGCTGAGAACATAATAGCCCTGAATTTTTACCTTCCTTTTAAAGCTCAAGTTAGATGTCTCTTCCTCCCTGAAACTTTTTCCAGTCTTCCTCCTCAATCCCCATTCTTTCCTTAGACCTCAGATAACATTTTACTTACACCTCTCATGCACTTGAGTGTATTCTAATTATTTGTGTACATGTCATATAATCTCACTAAACAAGGAAGCAGATATGGTATTTAGTCAAAACTCTATATCTCTTGTGATACCTTGTAGGGTACTCCAGAGTCAGGAGGAAAGTAGTAAGTACTTACTATTTAGAATTGAATGATCAAGGCAGGAGAATTTCCTAGAGGTGTAGATATGAGGATGCTATTAATAGCTTTTATTTAACACTTTAACAGTTGCAAAGTGCTTTATCAGATTTGATCCTCACAAGAAGTCTGGAAGGCAGGTGCTATTATCCCCATTTTACAGATGAGGGAACTGAGGTTAGGAACTAACTGCCCAGGCTTAGGCAGTTAGTAAGTGTCTGAGGCTGGATTTGAAGTCAACTGGAAAGAAGGCAATAGTAAGAGTGGGAAGAATTTTTCTTAAATAAAGACTATGAGTTTGTTTTGAAGAAGGAAAGTTTGTGGAACAAGTATCTAGAAGTGGCCATGGTGATCAAATACTATGCCTACTACTCTTTCTGATTATAGATTTAAACTGTAGATTAAAGATTCTCTTGGAATGGAATAGACTAATTATGAAGCAAAATGGTGTAGTGGAAGGAATCAGGCTCTACTTCTTGGAGTCAGGAGATCTGGTTTCAAATCCCAGTTCTCACAAATACAACCTAGGTGACCATGAGGAAGTCACATAACCTCCTGAACCCCAATTCCTTCATTTTGAAAATAGAAACAATAATATACTATCCACTTCACAAGGTTATTGTTTTGAGGAAAGTACTTTGTAAATCTTAAAGTACTGTGTAATTGTGACTTATCATTATATCATCATTGTTATCATCTGTAATGATAATAGCATATAAGATCTTCTCTGCCCATTAATAGCCCTAATGGAAAAAGAGTGCTTGAGAGAGAGGGCAGGGGCAGAGTGGAGGGAGGAACTTGCTTGAAGGAACTTGCTTGTGGGGAGACCTGACAAAAAGAATGCTTGAAATGTCTTCGCTCTCTCCATTGGTGATGAGTACCTTGCTAAATCTTTCCTCCTGGTATCCTAATAGTGATGTTCCAAATACATATTTTGGTTTTGCCTTGGAGGAGGAGAGTTTGTTATATTTTGCTAATCTGCCCTGGAAATACATATTCATATTGCATTCAAATGCATATTCAGAGCAGCTGCTATGGGTTATTGCATTGGCATTACATCATCATTATTAATATTATTTTTATTACCTAAACACGGGGCTGACTATAGGCAGAATTTCAAATGATGAAAAAGTTTTTAAGATCATAGGATTTCAGGCAGAAATTCCTCATTTTGGAACTGAGGCCCAACATTTAATGCTCTATTCATTGCTAGAAGGGAGCTTAGAGATCATCCGGTCTAACTCCCTCGTTTTAAAGGTCAGGAAACTGAGGTGTAGAAAAGCCGAGTGTTTTTCTGTAAGCTCACAAAAGTAGTGAAGTGGCTGATACAGAATTTGAAACAAGGTCCTCTGCCTCTCTTCTAAACAACATATTGTTGCAGTCTGCTCTCTAAACCATTCTCGAAGAGAGGATCATGACATCAGGGAAATGATGACATGACTTGCAGTTGCCTGTGATTTGCATGACTAAAGGCTATGCTAGGTCACCAGGCTCACTTTCTCCTCCAGCTCATAATTATAACTATTTTTTTTAATTTTATTTTAGTTTGCATCATTCATTTCCACAAGATTTTGAGTTAGATATTTTCTCCCCATCTTTCCCCTACCCACTGCCCCAAAACAGCCATCCCAGTGTATCCCCCTTCCCCCAGTCTATTCTCTCCTATGTCTTCCCTCCTCACCCCTCTGACTTTTCGGTAGAGCAGGATGGATCTCCCAACCACAGTGCCTGTGTATGTGAAGTTCCAGTTGGATGAAGTTAATAATAATAATAATAATTGCAGAGAGAGAGAGAGAGAGAGAGAGAGAGAGATTTATAACATTTGATTATAGAACTTTAGATTCTAGATTCTTTCTCTTTCTCCCTCATCACCCACCCCTGCTGGAAGGACAAGCAATCAAATACAGGCTGAACATGTGAAATTATGCAGAACCTCTCCAAAGTGAGCACACTGTGAGAGTCTGATTATATGTCCCTTCTTCCTATCCTGCCCCCCC
>JAQQSU010015452.1:0-11172 GCA_028627135.1 Pseudochirops cupreus
AAACCCTTCAGATACTTTACTACATTCCACTGGTTTGACCTCTATATCTATGGGGAGTTCAACTCTTCAATACCCTGACAAGCTACCTGAAGTGTTTTGCATAACCTGGGTTTAATGGAACTGCTTTTCACTGAAAGAATGTAAAACTTCATCAGCGTCCATCCAAGGGAGCAGAATGAGAAAGCACTGCATACTGAAGATTTAAGGTCCATGTTTGCTGAAGGATCTCGATACTACTACAGTGGTCTAAGAGAAGCAGAAAAGAAAGTCTTGGAATTTTTTATTTTTTATTCAAGTATTTTCTTTCACGTATATTCTTCCATCTTTTCAACATATTGCTCATTTTAGCTGTTTCTCATGGTAATGTAAAAGATATTGCCATTGTGTTCCAAAATTTATTTATGTTTTCCTAATACATCTAATTTTGATCCTTTTCTAGACCCATATTCTATATGCTATTACATTTTTCTGGACATTGTAAATTCTCCAAAATGATGATGATGATGATGATGAAATTTAAATAAGATACAATCCTTTAATGGACACTTGTATAGAAAACAGTTCAGATTAAATATTCCCAGATGTTTCAAAAGATATATAATTTTTGTTTTGCTTGTACAATGCTGATTATATAGGGAAGCATGCTTCAAAGGTTTTAAGGTCTATAATTCTTTCATTCATTCTCCATGTATAGAGTTTAGAAAGAGTTTTAACATTAATTTGATTTAGTATATTTATAGTTTAACTAATATTGAGTTATTTCTATATTTCTTATATAAATCAACCTGATTATATGCAATATTTTATCCTGTATGCTTAATGTTTGATTAAAATTTCTGCATCAATATTAATAACAGCGTTCTTTTTTTCTTTCTCTGATACAGGGTTGGTTTGGATATCAGAATGCAGAATGAGTTTCTTAAAGTGCTGCTATTTTTGCAGCAGGTTTTTTTTTTCTTTTCTTTTCTCTCATTCTCTCTCCTTCTTAGTGGATACCTTTCTTTGCCAACTATTGGGGTGTAGCCATTACATGATGATATGATCCCTTCAAAATTGCTTGAGTAAACTTATATAGTTTTCTCCCGATAACTTTTGTTTGTATTTCAAAGTTTATATGTCTTTTGCCTTTGTAATCATATACCAAGATCCCCTCTTCTATAAGTTAGTAACTGCAAGGTCTTGTGTTCTACGGAGTGTGATTCCTTTGTTTTTATTTCTTTTCAAGAACTTTACAGCATTTACAAATTTATTTTTAATAGATGGTATTATTATAAGGTGTTATTATATTATTCATGTTTTGAATGATTCATTTTATTCTATTCAATTACTATTTGTTTTAACTTTTCACATGGAATTTAATAATTTTGGTTATGATATTTCTGGGATTTTTTTTTCTTTTTGGAGGCGGGGAAGATGGGCAGTTGGGGTTAAGTGACTTGCTTGAGGTAACACAGCTATTAAGTGTCAAATGTCTGAGGCCAGATTTAAACCCAAGTCCTCCTGTCTCCAGGGCCAGTGCTCTATTCCCTGCACCACCCAGCTGCCCTTTTTTCTTTTTATTGATCAAGAGGTGATCAGTGTATTCTTTTTAACTTCACTTTGCATTCTGGTTTTTAACTGATTTGGATAGTTATATTTATTCATTAATTATATTTCAGGTTTCCAAAATGATAGTGCCCAATACTGAATATACACATATGCGTATAGTTGTGGTTTTTTTTAAGGATTCTGGTGAGTCTTAAATTCTTTTTATATCAGTTGTATATTTTCTTTTTTAAAATCTATGGATATTATAATATGTCATATTACCAAATGAATTATTGATATCTTTGTTCTTTTCAATTTTCAGAGATTCTATTTATTGGGTAAGGTTTGCTATTCCTCTTCTAATATATTTATTCTTTTCTTTTTCTTCTAGAGCTTTTATTTCCCTTTATATCCTTCTCCCTTCTTCATTCGTTCTTGAATTAAGACTTTGGGCAGGGATCAGGCCCTAATCACTGATGCACTTTGAAGAGAAATGGTCACCCTTGCTTTATCTTCTCCTGGGTTACCTGGATTCATTTGTTGATCTTCACCTCACAGATAGTTGTGTTTCCTGTTACAGACACAATTCTCTTTCCATGTTTCCTTTTTTATTATGTTTTTATTGCAATAATAATGTATAAATATAATATAAATAATATGTTTAAAATTTCTTAATAATTTCATAAAAGATGATGTCTAGGCTGTTTTTGTGATCATGGCTTTAAGGTATTTACTTTCCTGTGCAGATTTTCATCAAAAACTCCGGGTTCGCACCTTATTTTATTCTTTCTTCCATTTGTATGTCTTTCAACTACTCTCAAGTGCCTGTGGATATGCACTTTTCTGTCCTGCATTCATGTTTGTAATTATTACCGAATTATTCTTTACTTTTTCTTCAAATTTTATCCTTGTTCTGACTCATCCAAAAGCATTTTTTCATGGTGTGCTTTTTCCTGTGCTTGTTTATTTGCTCGTTCTCTCTTCTGTTGTTTAAACTCATAAAATCTTAATTTCTGAGCTTTCACCTTGATCAAGAATGGAGCTCTGGCTCAGGTTCCTTTAGGAGTGACTCTACTAGTAAGGCCAGTGAAAGTTTGACCCACCTGCTATTCTAAGAGATTGGGAAAGGACCTCAGCCCTCAATAAAGAAAACTTAGTCCCCAAACAAGAATATAAGAATGGAGATAAAGTGTCAAAGGAAGTGAGAACAATAGAACAGTGAAGTCCATTGCTTCCTCGCCCTCCCCCACCTTTTTCACTGGGATTACTTTATGGGCATTTCTTTCAGTACTCTGCTTTTTAGTTGAAAATCTTTTTATTTCATTTTTCATGATTTAAATTGCTGGTAAATGAAGCTAGGTGTAGTTGGTACTATTTACTCTTCCATTTTAACCTAAAGTCTCATCAGATTTTATTATGCTATAGAAAGTTAGCAATTGGATATTTTTTGAGGATCCTCCACCCATTATCACTTTCCTCATTGGTAAAATGAAAAAAAATCTCAAAAAGTCACCATCGACAATGGAACCTATAATCTTATTATTAAAAGAGTAAATGACAAGGTACTAACTTTAAATACAATATGAATTCAGAGGAGGAAGAGATTGGTATTGATGGCAGTAATTGGAGAAGGTTTTATTAAGGAAGTGGGACTTCAGTTTAGCCTAGAAAATCAGGTAGGCTTCATGTAGTCAGAAGTAAGATAACAAGGATGATGACTGTCACCACTGTTATTAAAAATGGTACTAGAAAAGTTACCTTTAGCAACAAGAAAAAAAAAAGAAATTTAAGAAATTAGATTAGGTAATGAAGAAATTAAGTTATCACATTTTGCTGATAATATGATATACTTAGAGAATCCTAGAGAATGAAGTGAAAAACTACTTGAAATAATAAATATCTTCAGAAAAGATGCAGCATATAAAATAATCCCACACAAATATTGACATTTCTACATGTTACTAACAAAGCCCAAAAGCAAGAGATAGAAAAAAAAATTTCATTTACACTTACTGTAGACATTATAAAATATTTAGGAGCCTACCTACCAAAACAAACCGAGGAACTCTATGAACACATTTACAAAATGCTTTTCACACAAATAAAGTCATAACTAAATAATTGGAGAAAAAAACATCAGTTGCTCATGGGTAGACCAAGCTACTACACTAAAAATGACAATTCTGCCTAAATTAATTTACTTATACAGTGCCATATGAAACTACCAAAATATTTTATAAAGCTAGAAAAATAATATCAACATTCATCTGGAAGAACAAAAGGTCCAGAATAGCAAGGGAATTACTGAAAAGAAATGCTAGGGAAAGTGGTCTAGCCATATCAGGTCTTAAACTGTATTATTAAATAGCAATCATCAAAACTACTTGGTACTGGCTAAAAAATAGACGGATAGATCAGTGGAACAGGTTAGGTACACAAGACAATGTAGTCAATTATTATAGTAACCTTTGTTTGATAAACCCAAAGATCTCAGCTTCTGGGATAAGAACACACTGTTTCATAAAAACTGCTGGGAAAATGGGAAAATAATAAGGCAGAAACTAGGCATATACTAATATCTGACACCATAAACCAAAATAAAGTCTAAATGGATTCATGATTTAGAAATAAAGGCTAATATTAAAAGCACATTAGGGGAGCAAAGAATAGTTTATCTGTGAGATTCATGGAGAAGGGAGGAATTTATGACCAAAAAAGAGAGAACATTATGAAATGCAAAATGAGTTATTTTGATTATATTAAATTGAAAAGTTTTTTTTTTCTTCCTACAAACAAAGCTAATGCAACCAAGATTAGGAGGGAAGCAGAAAACTGGGAAATAATTTTTATAACCAGTGTTTCTGATAAAGGCCTTGTTTTTAAAATACATAGAGAATGGAGTCAAATTTACAGGTCTACAAATCATTCCCCAAATGGAAAATGATCAAAGGATATTAACAGGCAGTTTTCTGAGAAATAAATTAAAGCTATCTATATATGAAAAAAAATGCTCTAAATCATTACTGATTAGAGAGATGCAAATCAAAATAACTCTGAGGTGCCACATCACACATATCAGATTGGTTAACATGACAAAATAGGAAGAGGATTAGAGTTGGGGAAGATGTGTTAAAGTTGGAACACTAATTCATTATTAGTGAGAAGCTAGGTGTAGTTGGTACCAGCTGTGAGCTGACCCCACCATTCTGGAGAACAATTTGGAACTATGCCCAAAGGGCTATAAAAGTGTGCTTACCCTTTGATCTAGCAATACCACTTCTAGGGCTGTATCCCCAAGAGATTGTGAAAATATATACAAAATTATTTGGAGCAACTCTTTTTGGGTAGCCAAGAACTGGAAGTGGAGGGGATGTCCATCAATTGAGGAATGACTGAATGAGTTGTAGTATATGAATGTAATAGAATGCTATTGTGCTATAAAGAATGATAAACAGGCAGACTTCAGAAAATAAAATATATATATATATATATATATATATATATATATACATATATATATATATATATATATATGAACTGATGCTGAGTGAAGTGAACAGAACCTGGAGAACATCGCACACAGTAACAGTCACAGCATGAGATGATTGATTTTGATAGACTTAGCCTTTCTCAGTAATGCAAGGACCTAAAATAATTTCAAAGGACTCCTGATGGAAAATACCTTCCACAGCTAGAGAAAAAACTTAGGAGTCTGAATGCACAGTAAACCAGATTGTTTTTTGTTTGTTTGTTTTTTCCTTTCTCAAAGTTTCTCCCATTCATTCTAATACTTCTGTACAATCTGAATAATGTGAGAATATCTTTAATAGGAATGTATAAGTTGAGCCTGACCATCTTGGAGAGGGGGGTCAGGAGTGTGGAAGAGAAAATTAAGATTTATGGAAGTAAATGTTTAAATTAAAAATAAATAAACTTTCAAAAAAGAAAGAAGTAAGGATATTATAAGTAACCAGGAATCAAGATGGTATGCCCTAAGTTTAATGAGTAACTTGGCTGGCTATTTCACAAGATGTTTAATTATAGTTAGAATGGGAAATAAGAATGGATATATAACATGGAGTCTATGAAAGCTATGGAAAGGAATCTGAAATTCATGTGATAGGAAACATGAAACCATTTTTAGTTGCTTATATGTAGCAGTTGGGGGCAAGATGAGTTCTTCAATCGAAAGACTTTCTTGATGCTTTTTAATTCTTGTTTGTTCCGTCTGTTAACTATCTCCAATTTATCCTATAGCTCCTTTTACATAGTTATTTGCAGATTATCTCCCACATTAGATTATGAGCCCCTTGAGGAAGGGGCTGTCTTTTACCTTTCTTTGCATTCCTACTGCTTAGCATTTAGTAGGCACTTAATCAACAGTTATTGACCAACTGAGTGACTGATAATAATAAGAAGGAAAGATAGAGTGGAATTTATTGAACTGCAATGGCAAGACCAAAGGACTGAAAGAGATGTTTCATTGCTTCCAAAATGAAGCATTAAGGATCATGATTTGTAGTTGATGATATTAGATCTGATTTTAGAATGAAGAAAAAAGAGAACATCAGCAAAGAGCTGGATGAGAACTTAGAAATTATTTAATCTAATCCCCTCAATTTCCAAATGAAGAGATGGAGGTCCAGAGAAGGAAGATTACTTCCCTCAAAGTCTCCCTGGTTATTAGATGCAGAATTTATACTCGAGTGTTCCAGATCAGGATTCCTTAAACTTTTTCCATTCGGAGACCTCTTTTGGCCTTTCAGCAGCATTAGTTAGCGTTGAGTGACCTAAGGGCATGTACCCTGCAAAGTGAGCACAGTTTCTCCTCCCCCCCCCCTGCCCAGAATCAAGGCTGCAGTGAAATTGCAAGATTCAGCACATATAAGCATTACCAGAAACACCTGGGATTCCTTAGGCATTTGATTTCAAATTAATTTTTGGTCATTGCTACTTCTGAAATCTTTTTCTGTTGCCAAATTTTTCACCACCCTAACCCACATTTTAAGAAGAACTACATATCAGTGGTTCTCAACCAGTGGGTCTCAACACCTTTGGGGGTCAAACGACCCATTCACAGAGGTCACAGGGGTTGCCTAAGACCATCGGAAAACACATATTTCCAGTAGTCTTAGGCACCGAGACGGCGCTCCTCTATCTGTTTCCAGGTGGGTCTACACACATGCAGATATGCCCACATATGAGTATTAAAGAGTTGAGACTTTAGGAAAGTTGAGAACCACTGATCTAGATAAAGAGCCAAGTGCTCCTTTTATCTTGAAGATATTTCCATTGACTTCAGGTGTGTTCTAATCTGGGGTATAAACTTCTAGAAGACAGGGAAGCATGTCACATAATTTCTATGTACAATCCATAATGATTAGTATCATGTGAATTACATAATAAGGGCTTGTAAACTGCTCCTTTATGATGCCTCATGGATATCTTTTAGGGTCCTCAATGTAAAAATAAATACAGATTTGTGAACAGAGTATTATATACTACCAAGATGTGAGCATACCCATTCTTTTTCATTGATGACACAAATAGCAAGTGCTGACAAATAAAATCAAACAGAAAAGCAAGATTTGTGTATTTAACATTGGTGTTGTTTCAAATAGCTATTAGTTCCAAGACTGATGACTAGTCTTGGAAAGAAATGAAGTATATAAAATGATATCAAGGCTGATCTTTTTGTCAGATAGGTGAGATTATTTTTAATACTGTACAATCTCTCTTCAAATACATAACTCATTAAAATATCCTGCTTCTAAGAAATTTTAATAATATGAGAATTATTATCATCTCTCTCCTCCCCATTCTTCTTCATACATTAATGAGGTCACTTATAAAAAAATAACATTTGAATTTACTCTAAAATCATATTTCAATACTTTGCTAAAGTTAATCATAGATGTTTTTATCCATTGTTGAGTTTCTAATAAACACTAGGATTGAGAGTGTTAAAAGAGAAATGCTTTCCCCAAAACAAATTAGTACATTTTCGAACATGAAAAGATCTAACAGCAGATGTTCCTCAAGAATATGATATGGATTTAAGATTCAGTAAGGATGATGAATATAGAGCATGAAATAAAACATTAAGCAAAGTGAAGAGCATCTGTTGGGTTATAAAGCTAGAGTTTTTACAGTTCTGAATGAAATGTTCTCATACAAAGATAAATGGAAAAACAGAACTAGTCAGCTAGAAATTCTCCACTAAATAACATGAGTGCTGTCAATATAAGTGCCCGTGTTTCATTTCTCCTAATGAATAATTATGTATAATAAGTACACATGCATATTCACTTCTTAAATAAATAGAATTTCCATGTTTTCTTATTATTAAATTCAAAAACTGTAACGTGTAGAAATGTATTCGTGAAGATATAGAGGCTATATAAAAAGGCTATAATTACAACATTACCAAAGAGTTAAATAAAATCACATTAGTAAAAGTCAAGGAGAGCAATCATATCATATATTTTTCTTTTGAATTGGGACTTCCAAAAATTTGAATTCATTCAACCAATAATTGTTAAATTTCTATTAAGTGATAGGCATTACACAGAGTGGAAGATACCAAGACAGTGAAACACTCAGCTTTTAAGAAGATGTCATTCCAGATTGTTAAAGTGAATATTGTATAGAATTTACAAGTCCCTAATAACATTCTACATAGAAGATACATATAAATAAATTTTTATTTAATGATATGAGAAAAGACAAATTAGTAATGATTGTGATGACTAGGGAAACCCTAATGGAAAAGGTGGCACATAAACCATGGGAAACAGAGATTGTGAGAGAGAGAGAGATGAGGAAAGAATGTGTTCAGCCATGGATGGTCACTAATGAAAATGTTTGATTTTGTTCTACATAGAATAAAGTCAGTCTCATTAGAGTTATATTGTTTAGAGCATTAAATGGTATATGGGAAACAATTGGAGATGAACAAAAAATTACTTGTGATCTCAAAATTGAGTTCAAAATATGGATTAGGCCTATTTAAATGCTTTTGTCATTTGCATGGAATTTATTGGATCTCAGGAAGCAGACGAATTCTCAAGGATGTCAGTATAAAGAGAGAAATGAGCCAAGAATAGAACCTTGAAGCAAAGTCATACTTAGGCAAAAAGAATGATCAAGAATCAATAAGAATGACTGCAAAGGATCAGTTAGACTGATATGAAAGGAACCAGAAGAGATCATCATAATGAAAACAAGAGAATGAAAAACTACAGAAAGAAAAACTGGACAATATTAGAATTTTGAGAGAGTCTCTGGAGAGTATGGATTGAGAAAAGAACATCAGAATTACAATTACATCATTGGTAACTAAGTTTAAAAGCAGGCTATTTTTGACCTATTGGAATGGTGAGCAAGTTACATGGGATTGAAAACTGTGGTAAGGAAAAAGAGGGAGTAAGCATTGGTGACTTCTGGAAGCTGAGCAGTGAAAGAGATGAAGTATACAAGATGACAATTTGAGGTTATGGTGGAGTCAAATGCTATTTTTTGGGGGGACGAGGGATATTTTGCAATGTTTATAGGTACTAAAAATAATCCAATAAATGAGAAAAGATTAAAGATGAAAGATCCAAGAAAAGGTTGAAGGTTTCATCTTCTGAATGTGACAGGAAAAGGATAGGTAGCTTTCAAAACAAGAAGAGTCAAAAGCCAATGGGAAAAAAAGATACTATGATACAGGAACGTTAGTAGGGGGGAGTTAGATGGAATGGCAGATACCTTTTTTTTTTCAATTAAATGGGAATTGAAGTCAACCACTGAGAATTAAAGTGGGTAGGGGAGGCAACCGGGAGCCTGGGGAAGAGGGGAGAAATTTTTAGAATAGTCACTGTTATAAGTATGAGAAAATTAAAAGAATAAAACTGTTGTGTAGCAGCAAAGACCCATTTGAAATTAGGCATCATGAATTTGTACCCTTAGTGATGTTATATAATTTTTTTCCGTCATCAACAGCTTGAGAGTAAAGCACAGATAAGGGAATTATGGTAGGGGTTGAAACAATGTTATGGAGAAGCATTATATGAAAAAAAAAACAGAAGCAAAAGGAAGGAAAAGTTAAAGACAACTCAATAGTTGAATTGACTGATGGAGTTAAGACTGGAAGGAGAGAAGAAAAGACACAGGAGTCCGCAAACTTATTTAACCTACCATCCCATTAAAAAAAAATACTCAGTTCCCCTTTGGAAATCTTTAAACTGTTATTGGATTTTTTTGGATTAATTTGAGTCATTTAAAAAATGATGTGTCATAGGGGTTGCTAGGTGGTGCATTGATTAGAGCACTGGCCCTGGAGTCAGGAGGACCTGAGTTCAAATCCATCCTCAGACACTTAATACTTAATAGCCATGTGATACTGGGCAAGTCATTTAACCCCAATTGCCCTTCCTTCCCCCCTCCAAAAAGCAAACAAACAAACAAAAAAAAAAGAGCTTAACATTTGGGAGGGCTAGGTGGCACAGTGAATAAAGCACCAGTCCTGTAGTAAGGAGCACCTGAGCTCAAATTTGGCCTCAGATGCTTGGGCAAATCAATTAACCCCAATTAGCCTCCAAAAAGCAAACAAAAATGATGCATCTTAAAATTAATATTTTTTTTAACTTTGTGTTGTTTATTTTTTTTGCATTGGAATTTTGATGATGCAAAATTGCATCAAATCATTAAATGCCCATACTCCTGTCAATGCATGCTGGACTTCCCAACAAAGCTCAACTTGCTCACTTGCCAACACTTGCTTATTAAGACCTATTGGTAGACTTGACCACTGAGAGCTTATAACTTCCATTTTTTGTGTGTTCCTTTGCAAAGTAATGTAACCACTACAACTTTAACTCTGTTATGCAACACATGAAACATGTACAAATGGCTTTTCAAAATTTTTTTGTCTTCTCCTCTTTCCTAATGCTTCCACTGCCCCCTTATTTTTTTCAATGTTTTCCCAATTGTACCCTAAATTACTACAGTCCCCCTGAATCATTCCAGGACCCCCAAGGGGCAGTATATCCCACTTTGGGAACCTCTGGACACAGAGAAGGCAACAGCCTTAGATATAAAGGATGCTATTTTTAAAAATAGAGCTTACTAAAGATGTGGAATAATTTTTGGAGTCTTCAGGAAAAGGGAAAAGATGGCTCATGATCATCTAAAGGAAGGGATTTCCAAATTCAAGATAATAGGTCCTTAGAATGATTTATCCAAGTGTCTATGTATCTATTTATCTATGCTATGTATAGCAAAATGAGATCTCAGAGGCAACCTAATCCAACCAACTAATTTTACACACATGGAAAATGAAGCTCGCAGAAGTCAACTGACTTGCTTAAAGTCACAAAGTATTAAAAGGCAAAGGAAAGAGATGAATCCATGTCCTTTGACTTCAGCACCAGTGATTTTCCTCCATGGTGTCACAATTATAGGTAAGAATGGACAAGATGTTACCATATCTTTGAGCAAGTCAGGTAGAGTTCAGATATCTTTAAAGAAGTCATGGAGATAACTGAGTAGGGAAGTCAGAGTGTTTAGGAGAAAGTAAATAAAATTATTGACTTGCCAAAGTCTCAGTGTTCAGCTGAACAGAGCCAGGAATTAAACTACTTGATTAACTAGAAAGTCTTTTTT
>JAQQSU010015453.1:0-11172 GCA_028627135.1 Pseudochirops cupreus
CCTCCTCAAGGAGGGGGGAGTATTTATTTTATACACATACATATTATTTATTTAATTATATTTGAACATATTGTTTCTTCCCAGTGGAATGCAAGGTTCTTGAGGGCAGGCGCTGTTTAATTTTTTTAAATCTCTATACCCCCATAGCCTGGTACATAATAGGCACTTAATAAATGTTTAGTGAATCTGATTGGATCGGATTAAAGGAAAGACCTATTACTGTAATCTCCTATGTATTTTCCCCTAGAATTATTTTTTCTTAGTTACATCCCAATATAGAATGCTGGTCCTTAGAAAATAAAATGCTCTGACTCCCAGATGGGGAGAACAGAGACCAGAGCACTGGAAATGCCTCTGGACAACCTCTCTAGCTCATTTTCTCCATCTGTCTCCTCACCTCTCCCTTTCCCACCCCCTACTGAAGACTAATCTGATATCAGTCATTTCACACTTCAATATGAATTCCTCAGAGGCTCCCTGGGTAGGGTGACTAGAGGTCCAGTCCCAGCCCTGCTAATGGGGGACAAGGAGGGGGGAGGCAGTGGTTTGTGTTTAGATGTGGAATGAGTTCTGTCTAAGCACAGGTCTTTCCATTCCCTTAGCACTTTGGTATGACCTTCTCCTCTTTCTTCTTCTTTTCCCTTTCTTTTTGAAGATTCCAAGACATTGGATATATAGAGTACATTCTTACTAGTGCCTACACCAACATCCTTGATTCAAGTTTTAACACCTCTCCCACATCTTTTTGAGTGGCTTCAGTCTCCTCATATGAAAAAAAAAATGGACTAGATGAGCTCTATGGTGCCTTATGGTTCTGACATTCTATGGCTCTACATTTTAACCTTTATGGAATGAGCCTTGACATTTATCTTTGGTGTTTCTGGAAATGATGTCCTCCTCCATTCCCCCTTCCTCTCCAAAATGCAGGCACCACAAAAAAATCTTTTTCCCCTCTCTCCAGGAGTGACTGAGAGAACTTTTTTCTGGGTCCTACTGAACTACATTTCCTCATGGTAGTAAAAAAAAAGTTCACTGAGCACCTGGAATAAAGCTCCAGCTAGTATTTCCTTTTTGCTCTTACACAAGCATATGTGATATTTCTGACATAACACAAGTTAGAGTAAAATATGATTTGTGGAGCATATGTGGGGATGAGCTTGGAGGAGTCATCCATAGTGCATGCACCCCTCTATCTCCTTCCCATTGAGGATGCATGCTCACCTTTGGAGAACTTGGCACTTTGGAATAATGCAGCAATCCTTTGGTCCCTATGAAGGCAGCTGTAAGAGAAGGATGTGTCCAAAGGAGACTGTCCACTGAGCCAGGAAGAATTGCCTCCTCAGTAGCCTTGACAGGAAGAGAAATCTGTTCTTGCCCTCTTCCTCCTGTTTCCTGAAGGGCAAGGGGTAGCAAATTCTTTCGACACACAACAATGATTTAAACATGAAAGCAAAGCAAATTCTATGGTTTAATTAATTTATATGTATATGTTTGCTAAAATCATAAAAAAAATTATTTTAGAAAATAATATGGGTGAATATACCACATGTAGTGGTCTGGCCTAGGAGTGAGGAACACGTTGGTTCAAGCCCTGGTTCTGATACATACTAATATCATGTCTAAAGGCAAAATCACTTAACTTCTCAACATACCAGGCAACTGTTTAGGGCAAACAGCTGATCTGAATGGGGAGGGAGTAGGGGATTTCCTCTCTTAGAGTTCCTTACATTGATGATATCACAAGACTGGAAGAGTTAAAAAAAATTATCCCTACTTTACATAAAAGAAAATTTTCTCAAGGTATATGTATAAAATCATTTGCTCTAAATTAAATCACATTTTAAATACACTAAGAGGTCCTATAAATCTCTTGGTCTGACTTTCTCATAAAGGAGCTGGTTATTTTAAATAAAACTTGTGGTGAGTATTTTCTAAAGTAAAGAATCTTTTTATAATGTAAATAATTACCCTTAATCAAGTTTTCTTGTGATTAGGGGATTTTAATATTTTGAAAAGAAAGCTCTCCTGTATAAGAGATGGTAGATGACAAGAGGACAGACAGGCTAAATTAGGCATAAAATTTAAAAAATATTTAAACTATTTAAAAGAATTTTTTAACAGAATTTAAAATGTTCAAAATAAAAATTTCTCATCCATTTGAAACTAGAAAAAATTCTTCCTTTGAAAAATTAAATGAAAAATGCTATCACTTAGATAAATAGAAGAATAGGATAATTTTACATACACATACATATTTATGTCTAATAGTAACCACAGTGGGGAGGGGAGAATAGGGAAGGAAGAAAAAAAAAGAAATTTACACAATAACTTTATTATATATTTAAAAGGAATAGCAAGTTGTACATAATAAATTCACAGTTTCATGAGCAATCATCTTTTTTTTTTCCTACTATGTTATGGAAATGTTTGTTTTATTTCATAAATTAAAAAAAATCACCTCAGGACTTTAGTCTGTAGAGATATTATTCTTAGCCAAACTAAATTCTAATCAGATAATTAGAATGATTAGATAGAAAGAAAAAAATAACATGAACATTTTTGGATTAGTTTTGCTCAGTATAGAATTACACAGGCAGAGAAGGCTATCTACACTCATTGAAGTCTGAAAGTAAGAGCAACTTCCTATAACCATTTTTCTAAATTCACTAGGTGAATCTGGGCAGAAGCTTGGCAAAAGCAATGTAAAGACTCACCCTCTGCTCTCATAACAACTGAAATAAATTGGAAAAAGGTTGCCAAAACTAGAGTCATCATCTCTTCCCCCTCAAAGAAAGAATAAGGAGTCTATGGAGGAAGAAGTAAACATAGATAGACAATGATCCCAATTCAGGCTAGTGTTAGTAAAATCAGAACAATTTAGCAAATTTATTAATTAGGGTATTACTGACATTTCCAAGTAAGACTAAATAAAATGAAAGGGAAACATTTTTGTTTAAAGTAGGACATCCTGGCTTTATTTCAACATCTGCTGCCGTCCAATAACAGAAAACAGGAGGGAGAATTTCACAAATGTATAAATTGCCTGCCATGTATTTCTCAGCACCCCTTTCTTGTTCTGTATTGTTCCCCTCTGCCCTCTAGAAGCAAAGTTTCTTCTAAGAAGATAAATGATCTTAACAAGTATTTTTTTGTTTATAGTGTAATTAAATGCTATTAATGTTTTTAGTCTTTAATAACAAACCTTGCATTTATATAGTTTTATAGTTACAAAAAATGCACAAATATTAATCTCATTAGATCCTCAAAAACATGCAAAATAAACTTGAGTTTCTAGAATTCCAAATAAGACTGTAACTAGTGAATTTGTTCATCATTTTCCACTCTTACAAATATAGCTTGTTTACTTATAACATAGGGAGGGCTGAACAAATTAAGGGAAACTTAAAATTAAGCAACAAATTCCTCTTTTTTTTTTTTAGGAAAAAAAAATCAGTTATATGTAAAGTCAGGCCATCCTGAAAAGTAAAAAGAAAGAAATAAGGTGAGCAATTGTTGCTGGTTTCTATTTAGTTTACTACACAATTTCCATGAGTCCTGCTTTGGGCTGGCCTAATCCATGGGCCAGTTACCTATGCCATCAGTTCTCAAACTCCTTTACATTCTTTTTTTTGGTGAGGTGTGTATGGGGGAAGCAATCAGGGTTAATGACTTGCTCAGAGTCACACAGCTAATGAGTGTCTGAGGCCATATTTGAACTCAGGTCCTCCTGACTCCAGGGCTGGTGCTCTATTCACTGAGCCACCTAGTTGCTCCTACCCCCTTACATTCTTAAAAATTATTGAGGATCCCCAAAAGTTTTTGCTTAAATTTGTTTTATCTGTTGATATTTACTATTTTTCAAAATCAAAATGACTGTGTGACTTCATATGAAAATAGTTTTGACCTCAAGGACCCTGGGAAGGGTCCTCAGGGACTTCCAGGGGTCCTTGGATCACACTTGGATGCCTGATGGTCTAGCTCAATGCCTCGATGTTGTTATTTCAGGGCCCCAAAATTGATTTACCATGAGCAAGGGTTAGGAGGGTCCTTAAGCCAACCATCTCTTCATTAGTCACCAAGCTGCCAGCCAGACCTCATCACCATACTCCAGCAAGTGCCTTACTCTTCCTCCCCCTCCTTCAGCTTCTTTTTATGTGCCATCTTCCCCCACTAGAATGAAGCCTCCCTGAGGGGAGGAACAGTCTTGCTTTTTGCTTGTATTTGTGTTCTTGGTACTTAGCCTAGTGCCTGATTATCAAGCACGTTATTCATGCTTAATAGTTCGTGTTGTTTGACTCATATAATACTTCTTTTTATAGACCCTGAACATTACTAACACATTGAGTTTGCACTCAACTAAAAATCCCTTAATCATTTTTTTTCAAAAACTCTGCCGTTAAGCCAAGTTTACACTAATACATACATACGTTATATATGTGTACATATACACCTATTATGTATGTATATATACATATATCATGTATTTTTGTGTGCTCTGATAATTTGTGTGTGTATCAGAGATAGATGGTAGACAATAGATAGATATAGATATATAGATATAACCACAAACATATATGGTCTATAGGACTTTACATTTATCTATATTCAACTTCATTTTATCTATTTATCCCATTATTCCAGCCTGTCAAGATTATTTCAGATCCTGATTGAGTTATAATTGAAGGCATTAGTTCTTTCTCACTATTGTGTGCCTACTACAAATTTGATAAGTATGCCTTCAGTTCGTTCCTCCAAGTTGTTGATAAAAATGTTGAAGAGAATTGAGCCAAATTTTCAATGGTAATTTATAGCCCTATCCACAATTTTCATCTTTAAAAACACCATTAAGTCCATAGAAATCTCAGTAGAGTCACAAAGACTAGTCTAGCCCTTCCTATATTCACCAGCTCTTGATCCTGTTCATCTCTTTCAGCTGCTTTTCTATCACTAGGTAAAGAAAATACGAATGAGGTCTGGTTCGAAGTTTATACTGGAGGTTTAGAGGTGACAAGATAGAAGTCTTAAAATCTACAGAAATGTCTGATTATTTTGTGATTAGGAATAAAAAAGAAACTAACAGCTCAGTTTAAGGAAGGTATTTTTCCTTTAGATTCTCATTCTTTTCTAGAGATCATGTTTGCTGGGAAATTGCTCATTGAGTAACTGGAGTGGGGGTGGCATGAGGATGACTAAATCACTCACAAAGTGATGAGAGAGTAGAGAACTAGGAAGATGAAGATGAACTAGAAGTTCAGACAATTTTTTCTTAGGGATGCCATCAGTCCTCTTTATCCTTCTAGATATGTAATCATTTTGACAAACTACACCTTTATATGGGTGACTGAAGAGATATGAAAATCTCAAGCCACTTGTGTCAGGGGTAGCTCATGATCATAACACCTAAGTCTTCATATTTTTAATACTGAAAAGCAGTTAAAATTATGGCAGAAGAACAACTTTCCAGAAATTGCAAACTAGTAGAAGTGGAGGTTACCTTTGTAACACTTTGCTTTTCTGGGATTCAATTTCTTTTTTTTTTAAATTTATTTTATTTATCATTTATGGAATAAAACAAGCATTTCAATAACATAGTATAATAAAAAAAAATAACATAATAAAAAGGTGATTGCACACGAAACTGCCAATCTATTATACACATGAGGTAGACTAGATGACTAAGTTTCCTTACGTCTCTAGCTCTATGAACTATGAACTCAATGATATCCCATTCTCCCTCTTTCAAGGGGCAAATTCAATTATGAAGGAGCCCTAGGAAATCTGATCAGGTCATGTGAATAATCATTTTATCCTTAAAAAACAAAACCAAAAATTCTTACCAAAAATAAATTCTTATGATGACAAAGTTGGTGTACCTGCCTTGTGAAATTCTGCATTTCTATTTCTATTTTAGTATGTATCTCCAGCACTGTGTAATCATTGACATAGTTAGTGGTCATTCCACTGATGCTCACTTGAAGTGACCAGAGAAGTCAATTTACCCATTTGACAAGAGGCAGTTATTCATCCAAGGACACCAAGGAAGGCAGCAACAAGGATAGGAAGAGTTCTTTTGGACTTCTCAGATTATTTGAAAAGCAAAGATGAAATATCCATCTGTAACCATTTTATAAATGAATTCTCATTTCAGGAATTATTGTTAATCAAAATAATTGATTTTTCATTGTTACCTACTTGTCTAACATAAATTATTTCTTCCCCTAGGCAAGTGACTCCTACAAAAATGGGCATTGTGGTAAGGCCAAAAAACATGGAATCTCATTTAATTGTCCATAAACAAGAGACATCTGTTAACAAATTCATTAATTAGTGTCTTGTTAGTAGTTTTATTGTGAAAGATAATAATTTGTTAGTCTAAGTAAGACTCTGCTCCTTGTTGAGAACTATCATTCTGTGAAATTATTGACTTGGGGTAGGTAGGGCTAGAAGTAAAAATTCTGAATACTCTCCCTTGCAAATTCAGGCACATCTCTTATTGCTATACAATAATGGCTACAACAATCAAAAGAGATTATTTAAACAAACATATTTACAGTTAAAATGAAAGTGTGAATATGATCTTTCATTAATAAGAATTCCTCGATTTGATTAATGATTAATGATAAAATGTTCCTCTCCCCAAAAGTGTATGTGAACTATGAGGCTACTCCAGAAGGAATGGGGGCAAGTTGAGGTTTCTGTGCTAGAATGTAACTGAGTAGTAATAAGTATTTTATTTTATTTTATTTTTTGTTTGTTTTTTTTTTGCTTTTTGGAGGGGGGAAGGTAGGGCAATTGGGGTTAAGTGACTTGTCCATGGTCACATGGCTAGTTTTGTGTTAAGTGTCTGAGGTCAGATTTGAATGCAGGTCCTTCTGACAGGGCTTGTGCTCTATTCACTGTGCCACCTAGCCACCCAAAAATGAGTATTTAAAATGCTTAAAAGAAGAAGATAAGGACTTTCTAGGGCAGTATGTAGTAATAGGAAGGTGACTGTGTGATAGAAATGATTATTTTCTATTATATTAATAACCAATTATTAAATTAGGATTAAGGCTTTTTTCTATTTCCTCATTCAAGAACCAGCCCCTGTAGGGCAGTCAGTCAGTTTCTGAAGGACATTGCTCATAGATGAGATTGCTCTAATCCTTGGGTACATATTTCTTGATCTTGGGCAAGATGCTACTCAGCTAGAAGGCCTTACTTCTGTTTAGAGTGTAAACAGAATCTAATCTGGGTGCTTTCCAGCCCTAAAGCATTAAATCTATGCCCTGGTAACTCCCCCCACCTTTCTTCCCTCTCCATTGGGGTTTGGGGTAACCCAACTCATGAAAAAGAAAACCGACCAAAGTGGTCTGGGTAGAGATGGATTCCTTTGTCCAGATTGCTGGAGGTGGCTGAATCTCATAATGAAGCAACGTTCTCAGCAGGAGGAGCAAAAAGCTCATTTACTCATTGGAAAGTGTGCCCCCTACTTAATTGTTCATTAATCAGGGTTGATTTTCACCTCTCAAGGGCACCCTCTCTTTCTAAGATGTTTAAACATTCGACGTCTTTGTCTTTGGTTATGGAGAGAGATCACTGATGGTCAATTTGTTGATTGTTTGCTGGCCTAATTAATAAATTGATTATTAATTATCCAGAGACTTGAGTTTTTCATTCATTTCGTGGATTGGTAGGTACAGGACCTGGGCTTGAATCTGATCTCTGATATTATTGACCTGTATGTTCTTGGGCAAGTCATTTAACTTCTCTCGGCCTTAGTTTCCTCATTTGTATTTTAAGAAGCTCGTGTTACTTGATCTCTAAGTTGTTCTCTAACTCTAAAGTCTATGATCTCATGATGTTCTTTAAATATAGGCTTGTAAAATCATATATTTACATACAAATGCATCTTGTGTATATCTGAATGGAGGGGGCATAGGCATAAAAAGATTATATATGACAGGGTTGGGGGAAAGGAGAAGAGAATATCTTTATCTGGCTTGCATGACTGTATAATATTTAAGGGCAGGTCATTGAGTACTACAGGATAATTTAGAGAAAACTAGAGAAACATGAAATAAAGATTCCAGAAAGAATCTGTTCAAGGGGAAATAGTCTAGTCTCTGGTTCAGTATCTAAGAGTCAAGAATCTGTTCTTGGAGGACAACTGGAGAGAAAACAGAAAAAAAGATTAAGAACCCCTTGACTACAGAATGAGCAGTAAAGAACTTGGAAATATCCAGAATAATGTGAAACTATACTTGTGGTTTATTTTGACTTGACACAGTTTGTCTTTAAATTAAGTACAACTCTGATTCCTCATAGATGCAACCTTGAATTCTTGAAAACTATACTAGTGGAGAAAATGCTCTGATAAAGCCTACCAAATAGCAAATATATTGAATTTTGGCCCTTACTATGATGGGATAAGCCCAGCTTAAGTCCTGTGAAGCTCATAACTGTAGAGTAGCCCTAGGTGACTTTTTGGGGCTGCAGCAACTAATTACTATTACTTTACTATGACAAAGAAGAATTGAAATCTGTCTTAATGACATAACAAACTAGTAAGATCATAGATTCTTGAATATTGAAGTATGCTGATATTGTATCCCCATTCTCTCACATTGTGGTATAAGGCAAAAGGATCCATACCCACACATCAATTAATTATTAGACATGATTAAGGTTTTAAAAGTGTAAACAAACTTTCTACATCCAGTGATCTCTTTATCAGGTAGAAACTCCTTTTAATTGGTTCAAGAAAGGATTAGCATGATTATCTAACTAAGGAAGCTAACCACACCCTTGGGAAAACAGCAGACATTTTAGCAATTATTCAGTGATGTGGTGGACCAATCCAATAAAGACAGATTTCAGTTCAGAGGATTTCAGCCAAATTCCAAATTTTTGTTGAGCAGAGGAAAGTTTTTCTCCTTTTCTTGCTGATCTCTCCTTTCCTTCCCCCCATTTACCATGTTATCTAAGAAATTGAACCAAGAGCCGAAAATGCATGCAGAAGACATGGCAAGGATAAGCACAAAGATAGATACAAACAGATACAGAAGGGTAGCCACCAGTGGAAGGAGGTATCTTCAAGGAGCATGAACCCTTGCATCAGAGAAGATTGACAGCTATGGCCTCAAAAAAAAAAGATTTCCAATACTAGGATTTATAAGGTTACCCTTCCTTCACACACATTTTTTTTAACCATCGTACAGTCTTAGTCCATTCTTCCTAAGGACACTGTGTATTTGTGGAAGAGCATAACTCAGGAATTGGCAAGGTGTTTTAAACCAACTATTCTTACAATTCTGGCTTAGTAAATACCTTTTTAAAAGTCTGGCTGATTGTCAATGGAGAGCAAATTGGTGGGGGCTCCTAAGAGTTACTCCTAGAAAATGGAGATCATAAACTGCTGCTCTGTGTGTGTTCTAGACCCCTAGCATTAGGGCAAATCTGGGAAGTGGCCTCGGAAGGAGTGCTATCCTGGTAAAGTTTAATTTTGTGCTTTAACAATTTTATGGACTAAAGTGAACCAGTTTAGGGACAAGAATACCAAAGGAGAGGAGGTGAAAGTCCAGGACCCAAGGGCGTACTGATGGAGAAATGTCAGTCATCAGTTGTAACCCATGAATATTTTCTTCTTGTGTTAAATAAAGCCTGTCCCACATTTGTTATCTTGTTAGGCTGAACAGTTGAATGGGAATTAAGTGCCTTTTTCATGTTCTATATATATTTAACAAATTCATTCTAATTGTTCTTGTCCACAGGTTACATATGAGGCCAGTCAAATATACCATTCATTTGGTAGCACTCTATCCAATTCAGTTCAGTAAAAGTTAATTAAGCACCTACTATGTGCTAGATGCCATGCCATATAGAGGCTAAAAAATAACTTAAAAAAAGATTACTTTCCTTAAATAGTTTACACTCTCTTAGGGGAAATTACATTTATAAAAAAAGTAAATACAAAGTAATAAGAACAAGTTTGAGAGGGATAAATGTTGAAGCCGGCAAAATCTCAAAAATAATGATAGCTAAATAAATATTGTAATGTCCTGGGTTTAAATGGAGAGCTACTGTTGTTTAAGGGAATGAACCATTTCAATCACTAGACAGAGTTTGGATCATTTAGATAACAAAACCAAAGTTATCACACTTTGTCTATCCTTAGTAGATACTGGGTTCACTTTTTGCTAGCATCACTCTTAAAGAATCAGCATAATTTCTCCTCTTATGAACCTCACTTCCCAGGGAACATACAATCCTTCAGGTTTGGATTAAGATTTTGTATGCCCCTTCCATCCTCCTTCCCTGCCCCACCCCCACTTGGAAAAAAGATCTCAAGGTCACTTGGAGAATTAACCTTCTTCCCCGGATCCTACACAGTCCATAGAACTTACAGCATTAATGAAGGTCAATATTAGAATTTACATCTCTGAATTGTATCTCTGTCCCTTGACACTCTTTAGTTCTGGATTCTTTTCCTTTCAGGAGCTCCTCTGCTCAGTTCTCTTCAACAAGCAAGAACCTAAAGAGTGTGAGGAGAGAGAATAAGAGTCTGTGTGTCTAACTAGTTTCACTCTGTCCTATCTCTCAGCTCTTATTTTCCTCACATTCTTAGTCAAAGTTAAGCCTCCAAGGGTATGACTTAGACATAAGAACTTTCTATGGATCAACTACTTCAGTGGAATAGTAGGGCAAAGGATTCACACTTTGTCAAGGAGGTAATCTCCCCAGGAGATAACATCAATGCCAGAACAACATCCCAATTAGATCAACAAAAACTGAGAACAACGTTTATGTATATCCATGTTGAACCAACCCTATTGCATATACATGAGACACATAGATACACTAACACAGAGACACAGACACACAGACACAGACAGACACACCCCACTAGCAGACAATTCCCAAAACTTAGTACCATTTAACAAATTATCTGATTGAAGGGGAGTAGTTAATTGAAGATGAAGGCATGGTTGGGAGGTAATATGATGTCCTGGAAACAGTAGTGAACTTAAAGTACTGAATTTGGGATCACATGGCCTGAGTTTGGGTCTCAGCTCTTCCACTTACTGCCTGTATGACTTTATGCAAGTCATGTCCACTTTCAGGGTCACTGTTTCCTCCCAGAGAGGCTTATATGATCTCCAAGGTCCATTTCAGATTTAGAATTATCATTTC